>DWCF01000583.1:0-42711 GCA_018230265.1 Delias oraia | reverse complement strand
TATCTAGCTAGGTTTATCTAGTTTTCAGTAAATAAATTTACAGTATTCACTAAGATTAAATTTGTAAAGAAAGGAAAACGTATATTTATATTCTGCCACAGTAAAAACATTTCATTACAGCCATAAGCGTTAAGGCCGATAGAATATTTTCTAGTACATAATTGAAAAGTGACGCTATTCTGTGTAAACACGTTGATGTAATACAAGTTACACTTCAGGGAGACGATGCGACAGTCAGACGGATAAGTAATGGAGTACTAATACAGTCAAAACAATTTCTTTAGTGAGACTAGACTAGTGAGAACCTGATTTGTACATATTGATTATGCGATGTTGCGGGACCGTCGGAACGGAGACGTCCTTGGCCGGGCCGACTCGCTATAATAGGTACCCCACCCCACTGACGTCACAACACCCCACTTGCGAATCGGATCGTGACGTCACAAGCTACATAACTTTATCATTAATACCATTTCAATATTTACAGTTGCGGTGTGGCATATAGTCTCACATTGAAAAACATTTTAATAAAAATACATAACAGGATCCGATCGATCTCATAGTAACGTAGAAATGTTGTCGTTGTGTAAAGTTTGTTGCACAAAATAAATACTATAAAATATCAAACATGGCCATTGAAGTTCCAAACGCCGAGTCTAAAATAAAATAAAAATATGCATCAACATTTTATTAATGGACATTCTGTGTGATCATTAACTAAGTTCTGGTTAGTGGGTCGTGATAAACGAAACCGTAGGCGGAAACCATCATATGCCGTTGTCATTTAATCGTTCGCCTTAATATCAAAAATATACCCAAGTATATCTTAAAGATTGCCTTTTATCTACGCTAAATCAATCATAACTCTTTGTCGTGGGAATTTTGAAATCGGTCACCTATTATCGTGCAAGAGCTGACGCCGATAAAACAGGTGTTTTTCGTAATATTTAATCTAGATAATGTATATGAACAAAGAACATTGTTCACGGCCCAAGGATCTTTTTCAGGAAACAAGTTGTAATTGTGAGACACTATTAAGTTTCATTCGTGCGGTCTGCGTGTTTGTGACAACAATGAAATGGAATCGAATGAGCAGGATGTGGAGCGGTGCGTCGACCGACCGAGCCAACGAACTTCGTTCCATAGGCGCATTCGACTTATTCGCAATTGAACGCAACTTTACTAACTTGGTGACGTAAAAGGCTCCAATTTTGACCATTGTACCAATCTTCCAAATAAAACCGTTTCTACCGTTAGGTAAACCTTCAAGAAGAGAGTCTAATGTTGAAATTTATAAAAACATTTCACAGGACATCCTTCTCGAATATATAGAAAAGAGGATGCGACGAGAATTCAACCGCGTTATCGTTTACTTCAGACGCAAGGGTCGTTGTCCACGCTAGAGCATCTTGTTAAGGACCAACGCATTGTTCTCACTTGGGGGCACTAACCCATATGGCTGATTAGATACGTTGCACCACATGTAATAACGTAAACCAGATATAAAAAAACACATACGTACACTTTCTATTATTATTTACATTAGGCCATGTCAAGTTAACAATAAAAAAATTCTATTTTAATGCACATTTTTCGTACAGATAATGAAAACTTATTTTATACAAACATAATGTGTAATTTATTAGTGTACACCTAGGCATCAGTAAAAACACCGTGTAAGCAAAAGAAGAGGTTATGAATATAATCAAAATACAATGAATGAATGATTTAGAATAACGACATATATTTAACTTAAAAATCGCAAAAATTTGTAAAATGGAGATAATATTCGAAAGGTAGCGATGACTGAGCCGTTGAAAAGCAGCTGCGCCGGGAATGGGGTGGCTATTGTTTGTGATCGCTGGGCATATTGTCGCACTCTACGGGAAAAACACGGGGTGTCTAGTGGATGATAAGCGATTTGCGGGGGTGGGCTCGGGATCATTGACATCGACGAAAGACGTATGCTCTCCGAGACAAATACGCACATAAAACTGTACGAGCTCTAATAATTTACAGTTAAGAAATCCATTCTTAAAGATTTGTAGGTATTTCATTTACAACTAAATCCGATTGACAGCCAATGATGACTAATTCACGTGAACAGTTACTCAAACGACTTCAATAGTGCAGGGTGTTTGATTCTAAATCGAACTGGCTGCGATTTGTTGTACGTATAAGACTGATGTTGGAAAGCGTCACACAGACAAGCCAACTCACCTGAAACATATCGGTATCGGTGTCCTCCGTGTATTCAACGATGACTGCATGGCTGCGATTTAAGGTGTAGGATATTGAGTGTTGGCTGGCGTCGAGTATCGCTTTGCTGCTATGCGGCGTTTTCACTACGTAGTGTTTCGATCTGCGGACGCCGTTCGGCTGCGTCCGTCTGTACAAAACGAACTTGCTCTTGCGCCGGCCACGTTCACCAGCCGGAAGGAAACCGTTGTATCTGGAAAACGTTGCAAACGAAATGAAGACCCAATATATAATACCCATTGGTATTCTTTATTTCGAAAAAACAGTCCAACAAACATAATTGGAATTAATGTATAAAACTTGAGAAAATAAAATAACAAATGGTTATTTTATTTTTATTTCGGGTATTCATAAGCATTTCTATATTATTATTTATTACCCAACCTAAAACAAAATGAAAAGGGTATTCAAACTAACACTATTCAATGAGAGGATTTATAATCGTTAAATGCATTAAATTTAAATTTGTCTTTATTCTTTTCTATATTATATCCGATTTGTGTATTACGTGTCAGAATTTTTGGTTAATTATACCGAGAACCAGTTTGCTAAAGACGCATTAAATACTATTTATAATTAAATTGTAAAACAACATCACGTCCCAACAGAGGACGACGCTCCGTTGCAACACACACGGAACAAAAGCTTTTTATGCCCCATTTACTTAATTAAAATAGCCTATGTGTTAGTTATAGCGTCGACGACGGACGAGAAAATGCATGGAATAGAAGCATAATCAGAATACTGAGAATTGAATACATTATTGGACCGAATTGGAGTTGATTCAACCAGTTTTATTCAGTCAGTTTCGTCAAACCACTTATAATTTAAATTGTTCAGTGTCAAAACTAAATTATTACACGGCATTCACGATTGCTGATTTTAAATAAATATTAAACAAATATAAATATAAATGGATATTATGGATATGACAACAATGAATAACAAAAATACGGAAATGTCAATTTTACGATTTAGATAATTTTTAGACGCCTAATATTAATATGTATTCTCAAATAAGAATCGTTTCTAGTAATAGTACATAATATGCCGATACAAATGTCAAACGCAGATGTTTTGTTTTTTTTTGAAAATAGCAACAAACTATAATAACTTCCTTATGTCACAAAGCCGAACAAAGCGCCATCACGATTACAAAACCGCTATAATGGCCAAGGAAAACCAATTGTGGATTCAAATTATCATAGAGACACTTTGATGGGCCGTTAAGTATTCACGTTGAACAATAAATCTCCGGATGTCCATGCATTCACCGGTTGAATGATGTCAGAACGTATGGTGAAGTGTTACACATCAAAAACCGCGTTTAGCGACAAGCGACAGCGGGCAGTACATCTTGCATTGAAGTTATCAATCACATGAATTATTCGATTTAAGCCTCCCAAGCTTTTTAAACGACTTGAAGTATGACTGGAGCAAGTGTTCCATCTTACTTGCTTTAAAAAAATAAGTTGATTTTTTTAGTTTATTGGTGACGTAATTTTTTTGTATAATCCTAATGACAAACGAGCTAGAGGCTCACCTAGAGCAAGCGGTCCTCCACCCATGAACACCCCAAGGAATCCGTACGCTCCTATCTATGTGGAAATATAATTCTAATTGAAATCACCGCTTATCGCTTAACTCAATCCTATACTAACTAGAGTAAGTGAAGACAATGAACGCTATTCACGATGTTTTTATATCCCGTGTATGAATAGGAATTACGGTAACAGCTTAACAAGAAATTGGACAATGTCGCACTGGATGCGGCATGGGAAGCCAGGCAAGTGCGGCCTTTCTGCTATTGTGTAAGCCCCCGTAACGCCTGACATAACGCGTTGCAGACAACCTGCCCAACAACGTGGTGCGGTTGTCCATGAGTGGCGGTGATCTCCTACCCGCCCGCCCCCGAATAATAATCTTCGGATAACATACACTTTCACCTTTAAAATATACTTCATGTAAAAAGGTTTTGACGAAATTATTGAACAATGGCACTCTCCGCACAAAGGAAATGATATAAGCATATTTTTACTTTACATTGGCAAGATAACACAAGCATACGAAGTTCCGAATTCATGTTTGAGGTAAACTTCACCTATTACACGTCAGCTCCCCGTATCAGCTGTGCAATTAGGCAACTGTATTTATTTACTAATAAAAAGAAACTAAGCAGATACATAATACAGGCAGATACATAATATATATATATATATCTTTAATTCACCACCAATTTACCACATTTATTTACCACAATTAATTTACCACATAACAAAGTCCGTATTAACGGTTTCAAAAATATGCTTGAATTTAAGTCTTAAACAGTTGCGGCACAGTAAAATAACAATAATATACAAGACTTTAAGAATACAAATGCAATTTTTTTAGTTCCATCTTTTTGAAGTTTGTTTATTTACAAAAAATATATGTATGATTTGTTCAAGATTTTTAGAGGTTCATTCATCATTGCACCCTGACATTATTTAATACCTTTTTCACCGACTTAATCATAAATAGAAAAACCCTCATTACATATTGATGATGCGCGAGATTTTTTTTTTATATAAAAATCTTAACATTGGCTACTGTTTAAATGACACATATCCGTCGAAAAATAATGAATTTCGAACATTGGCCGACCACTCATTCACATTAATTCTAGTATTTTTTAATACCTGTGGGAGAACCATGCTGAAGCATATGCTGACGCACTAATTGGGCTCGTCCGAAGCTCCACGGGTTCACAGAATACTCATTGTGAAACGCTATTTGTTCTGTGTTTCGCAGAGTGCGGATATCGGAGGCCCTTAGAAGTGCCGCTTAAGTGGCGTAAAAAGCCGGCAACACAACCAATGCGCGAACTGTGGCGCGGTTGTCCATGGGCGGCGGTGTTCTCTTACCATATAGGAAACCCACCTGCTCCGTTGTCCGCTGTAGAATAAAAAAATTTCAAGTATTTACAATGTTGCAGTATTTTATTAATAGTCATGATGCTATATGTGTCTGACATTTGAACTTCACCTTCTATTGAACTTTTATCAATGCATTAAGCTCCCACAGTAAGTAACGTATTATTTGGCACAGCCACGGTTATTTTAACAAAAAAGCTGTCTATTGTGTTTGCTTTTTAAGCATTGATTTGTATTTCTATTTTGTAAAGTAAGGCGGACGGGAGTTTTTCATAGCATATTTTTTAAAAGCAATTATTTACTCTATAACTCGGATACACTTAAATAATTTACAATAAAAAGTGTACGTTTCGTTTATAAGATTCTCGAATTATATTAAATTTATTTGACGATTTATTGTGCGGCATAATATTACGGAGTTTCACAAAAAGCTTAGGAACATCTTAAATGTAAAAATGTCAAAATTTCCAAAGTCAAACAACCAACATGTGAACCCTACTAGGGTACATGTGTTTACCCCATGAGGGTTTCATATAAGTCTACGTCTTAACGATTTTAGGATTTCGTTCATTTCCTGTGTAAAAGTTGGTGTTTTTTAAATACTTAGCATCAAATTACCAATACCTAATTCGAATTATCGAGTAATTAAAAAAAATTTAGACTTTAATGTAATAATTCTGTAATAATCTTAACAGGAAAGGAAAACTAGCACATTTTTCGGATTTTAGCAGGTATGACTAAAAACTAGTTAAGCGTATTTATTAGTAATATATTACTCACTATTGATTTGAATACGTATTGCTTTGAAAATATATATTTTTGTAATAGTATAGCGGACAACGGAGCAGGTGGGTCTCGCTGTGTAATGTAGAATCTAGATTGATTCAAAATTGATCTAGATCTACACAAAAGTAGCCAAAATTCTTTTTTTTTCAGAACAAATTATTTATCACATTAGATTATACACAGCTGGTTGAGTTTTTGCTGAATCTACGTGCGACAAATTCTATTTAAGATTTGCTAGCATTGTTTACTATAACATCTTATACTCGTATATAAAGCAGATATTTCTCTTTGACGCGTTAATTGAGGGTCTCGTATATTTAAAAGCAGCTACTGTTATATATTATATCATAAAACAACGTGTAAGGAATATAACAATTATAACTTATTCTAGTTATTTACTTTCTGTGGTTTTAGTGTAAAAATTGGTTAAAAAGTTTGTATCATAAGTAAAATGGCGCGAATTAATGTTAACTTACCCGAGTATAACGAGTTCTCCATATTTGACGAGTGGTTTTGGTTTCTGTTCTGAGCCGCTCTCACCGGCTTCCTCTAGAATCGGTGACTCCGTATTCTCTGCAGTACTGAAACAGGAGAATCTACTTTAAATATTGTACTGCTGTAAAATATGAAATCCTAGCTGCTAGATTACAAAGAAACACAAAAATCAAACAATATGCCGCGCTCATACGGGCGCTGCAACAATTCAACCTGGTGGAATATGTTTATCAACATAAGGATAGGTCGACAAGTAGGTGCTAAGATATGCATTCGTAGAACTTTCGTGATACCATCACGTCTTACAACAAAAGAAACTTATATATTTATATATATTGTGTAGTATGTTAATACTTTTTTAACACTACTGATTAAAATAAAGTCTACAGGAAGTCATCGTAAAAAATTAAATGTATTTTGGCAAGTGTTTCGTTTCTATTTCAAATGGCTCTGTCTAATGCAATGAAACAGTAACAGAAATGTTTTCTTTCTTTAAAAAAAGCGTGACCGCATTTATTATTTAACTTCTCTTCACCCACAACTCCTCACTTCCGTTTCAAGGTTTTTTATACACCGAGGTCAAGTGTAAGATTAGAAACTGGTTCAGCGTGGTTGTGGGTCAAAACAACTCGGTAAATTATGATAGTCATGTGAACCGGTTTGTAATAGGTATATTCTTGTAAGGCACATATGGATTTGAATGCAACATATCAAGAGACGTTATCTAGAACGGGTTATTGACAATGTTTCAACTGTCAAAATACTCCGACATGTTAATTACAAATAAATATACAACAGACGAAAAGAGTTTCATGAATTGCAGCTCAGATCCGACTCGACCACAACTTCGAAATATAAATATGAGCAAATTTAATTTATATTTTATTCGTTGCATAAAATATGGTAGACACAGACACGTTACATTTAAAAGAGTTCAATCGATAGAGACTTTCATTCATTTCATTTCATTATTTTCGAAACGCTGCAAAAGAGGTGAGTGGAAAGTCATTTTTACAGTGAAATCCGCTTATTTGAAAAATAATACAAAATTCACGTGAAACATTTGTTTATACCCGTGACCTGCCTCTTTTGTCATTATTCATTAACGACGTTTTATCGATCGTAAAGATAGGCTATCGGCTCTTGCTGCAAATCCATAAAGGAAAACTAGGTCACTCGAGCACTAAACATATACTAAGCACTTAGTATGTACTTCAGTTGGTACATACAATGACAGAAATAACCTGCTCCAGAATTGATTAAATAAACTATATTCAGCTACATCTGTGTTAAAGAAAAGCAATTAGAAATATGCATTTTCAATTATTTCCACTATAAATATCATATAGAAGGAAAACGGCCCGAGATTGCCCTTGAATGAATGCAGGTCAAAGCCCTCTCGCCTCCCTCAAATCTCATCCTAACCATAATAATTATTACTCTTGCGGTTATTGAACCATTTACCAAGTAAAAACCAGGAGAATATAACGCCTTATCATTGCTTTTTTCAAGCAAGTCATGCGTTAAGCTTTTTTGCGTAAAGATAACTATATTTTAACCTGATCTAGTAGAATAAGGAAAATTAAACAGTAGGATATATTTATTACCCTTTTTACGATTAATACGTTATTGATTCTTTATCAAAATCTTTTTTATAGTGATGAAATGCATTTACACATCCATCTTGTGATGACGACGAGGTCCCACTAAAACCTCACTGCGCCAGCCGCCCAATCAACAATCTCTCTCATCAAGTTCCCTCCTTAATCAAAAGGATACAAAAGAAGAAGTTCGACGTCCACCGTGTCTAGTGTCAGCTTGAACCTTTCGGCCAAAGTGTTGGTAAAGAGTCGCATTAGGTATTCAACGCAAAAAAAGGATGTAGAATTTTCACAAGTTTCATTCTAGGGCTCCTGCGTATTGAGAAATACATAGTCAACCTAAGACTAGTTTTTACACTGCACTAGATTGGGTCAACTATGTATAGAAATACATATAGAAATGATGAATCTAACGTACAGCCATATTTTTAAGACAATCGCTCGGCTAATACTGAGCCATTCCAGAGAGCGAATATAAATTTCAGATACCTAATTGAAAATCTACATTCGGACCGAAACCGATACGCTCCGGTTCGTGGTAGGCTTAGAACACCACTTAGCTACAACGCTCAGTACATTAAGAGGCCTAAGCTATCCTTACAATTGAATTGATAAACCATGGAATTATTTATTAAAAACTTCGTTTAGCAATAGCATATTTTTACTGAGTGTTCAGTAAAAATATGTATATGTATATATATATAGAGACACTATATTATTTGACAAGATTAAGCAACACTTAAAGTCTAGACAACGATTATCTAATATTTAAAGAAGATATCGTACCTTTATCAAAGTCAATTATTTATCCGAGTGTAAAGATTATGAACATTACCCCTATAACGTTGGTAAGGAGGTTTTATTGAATATTAATTTGATTGTTCTATGTGTTGTTCTATGTGAATTCGTCAATGCATTTTTTAATATCAGAAAATCGTGGTACACTCTACCACGCAAATCTACGGAATTTCTCGGATTAAAACATTCACCAGTATGCTAAGAGTCCTCTCAAAACACGCTAAATGCACTGCATTTATAACAGTTGATTGCCACACATTGGCACTGTCAGATTTTTTTATCGCCGAAGCAGAGTGCTAAGTTCCAACCTTGTCATCTCGATGAAATCAGCTGCCTGCTGAGGTACCTCCAAACCAATACGACTTAGGGATCTTCACAAAAAGTACACACATGGGCTTTTAGCTGCTGGTCCGGCATATGTATGTGTATATTTGTAGTAGCTGTAAAACACAAGTCGGCTAACGTAAAAGGTGAAACGGACGAAATGACGAGTAAGCCAGTAAAAGTAAACCGTATTTATAACAAGATAAGCAAATTCAAGATATTTAATTAGACTTTTATTACTAATCTGAGGGAAAAAAACATAGATGAACGATAGATAGATCAACATACGAGACCACAATGAAACTTCAAAGATCACAAGAGCCACATAAAAAATGTGCAACAGTAAAATTGTAAAATCAGAGTAATAAATTTTAAATATTAGCAATAGCGAAACTTAGCAAACATTGGTAAAAACATAAAGTGAAGATTTTTCCTAAAAAATAAGACGTCCAAGTTTGTAGCAAAACAAATACATCTATAATTTTTCAAATAAAATATATTAATTTAATGCGTGAGTGAATTTATAGCAGAAAATGACCACAGGTTTTTAGTAATCGGAATAATAAGGTACTTAACATTATTAATAATAACATCTAAACCTAACATAAAAAAACCCAAAAACTATTGATTGTTTGTTTGTATGTAACCTAAAAATATTAAAAACTTTAAGTCATTATAATTATTAATAGTTGACAAATCAAAATGTATTATATAATATACAGAGATTATATTTATTGACAATTTTATGAGGTTAGATGAATCTTAAATAAATAAATTATATCAGGTCAACGCACTTTCTCAATCATAACTTGCCGACCTAGCAAACTTCGTACTGAATCAACTTTGACGATTTAATTCGACTTTTTTTCGAGAATATCTTTATATAAATATGTGGAGCATTCGCGACTTTAATTCAATGACTGATGCAAATTATATATAACACCAGTTGGGAAACGAATATGAGGCATATAATTCAAAAGAAATATAAGCTCGATTGTATTCCCAAGAATCGGTTACTATTGTCGGTGATTCAGCACGTTGCGCAGTCTGTAGTAACATCGGCAAGCGAATCACGTGTTAAGCTGATACTTAGCATCCTGTTTCACGGAAAAAAATATTGAAGTAGAATGCGGGAAGAACGGAAGAAGACTCGCCCACAATAACAGATTTCAATGACTCATTGTGACCTTATGAACGAATATCATCTATATAATAAGTTCATGTTCTCCTTAGGTGTAGCTAGTTTCCAAATTGGATTGGAAATTATATTATTGTATTAGTTTTCTCTTTACTTCAACTGTTGCCTCCCTCTAATGCTAATGGAATCGGAACACAATATGTGGATAAGTAATGACAAATTCTGAGGAGTTTTAAATTCATAACTCAATAAATTAATAAAATAATATTAAGATACCGAAAGGGGTTTGTACTTACAAACGCATTTTCTTAAACATTTCGGTACATTTATTTGTTCCAGTAACTAATATTACTTAATGTCTCGCTTACTTTCTCAGACGGTCACGATCTGAAGGTAGTTTCATCTACTTTCTACTTCAATCGCCTCACGACGATACAAGACAAATTCACCGCAAGTAACCTTAAACACAGATAATTGATTTAATTCTTTGTAAACAATCTATAATTAGAATGACTTTTATACGAAAGACTGAGCAAATTTCTAAGGCTTAGAAACTTTAAAGAATCAACATTAAAGTTATGACTGCAAAACAAAACCATGGAAACAAAAAGATATTTTACTATATTCACTTTGCTCGAAACTACCGACATTACTGAAAATAGCATGAAAGTTGTATTATTGAATAGTATTTTTTTTATATTGTATTATTGAAATTCGGTAAAACATGATGAAATATCAAAATATGTAAAGACGTCTTTTTAATTTTTATGTTTCCATTTCATAAGTACTGCGACATACGTTTTCGTATAGATATAACTACATACCTTGCGACTGATTTACTGCAATTACCATGTGAGCTTTAATAGCGATATTTGCAGACACCTTATCCTTACACAATAGTAAACTAAAACTAATATAGCAGCAAAACAATTCGCAAATTCGAAATTAATGACGATCAATTACGATTAACCTTTATTAACAAATCCTCACTGTTCGTTATACCGCGATGTCAATACACCACAGCATATACATAATTTAACAAATATGACATGTCAATTTCATCACTTATAACGTAGATAATGTAATAGTATTATAGTATGTAATGTAAAAGTCAGTATTACATTATCTTTATAAGTATAGTTATATTAATAATTTATAATATTTCGGATTAACTACGTATTGCGCATTTATAAGTCAAAATACCAGTGGTCATATCGGCAAAATTATGTATGTATATAAACGCGATAATTGTCTTTCCTCGAGTCATGACGGAAAGGAAATCAGAAAATTGTGCTCACTTGACGTTATTAATTCAGTCCTCCCCGAATATCGAGGACAGCGACGGGTAAACGAACTCTCAAAATGATACATAAAACGTAAACAAGATTCGGGTGTGGTGGATGTTGGGTTTCATATTTTCAATTAATTCAATTCAATTTAAAAATACTTCAAATGTGATTTTTTTTATTACATGCGCTTATTGTCTTTATGGCTTCAGATTTCTAAGAAAACCAATAGAAAACACTATAGTGTACCATTATATCCGTTGGACGTAACATAAATCCTAAGAAACAAAACTTATGCAACGCGTTCATAATCAATTATTTTTTAATACATATTACATTATTAACTATGGTTAATTTAACATCTGCTACGCAGGTGTCTGTCAAATAATAGGGCAGGTGTGGGAGACCTACGCAAACATCTTAATAGGACAAGCGGGGGTGAAATAAAAATATTATCAGGAGCGTATTGTGACAGTTAAAAATAAATTCTAATTGCTTTCCTCGTTAAGAAATGTTTAGAATGGTATGTCAAGTCTTAATTTACTGTTGTTTTACGACCACGAAATCTGTACAAAGCTTTGAAAACGAATGAACGATATTAAAAATTATATACCTATAATAATATAACACAAACATAACTTGTCATTTTAAAATGATAGTTCTGTTTAATGTTTTGAAATGAACTTTAACTAACTATTAAAAAACATGTGAACAACTTTAAAAAATATTATTGGTCAAATATTATGGTTACTTTTTTATTGCAATTGTTTTGTTAGAATGGTAAGTCTACTACTCAATTTGTAACCAGATATATCATCAACTGATTAAGCTACCATTTTGTATAGGGTATCTGTAACATGCATGAAACACTTGATATTGACTTCATTTTATTTATTTTTTCTAGTTATCCACATGCTCTCTCTAAAAAACACAAAATTACAGGTCTAATAATTGAATAGATCATGTTTTAAAAATTAGTCTCAAAATAGGAAATAAAGTAAAAACTATTCTATATTATCTTGAAAGTGTCAAGTTATTACTGATTTTGGCAACCAATTTAAAATTCGTTTTAAAATAGTCTGATGGTTAGATTAATTTGACCAAATTGTTGCACACATCTATTGATTTGTGGAATTGGAGGCAGTTATATGTTGTATACATGTATTGTATTATGTATACATATTATTGTTTGTGAGTTGTGACTGAACATATAATAATTTATTTTTCATATATTCTTACACACTTTTATTATGCAGAGTAAGTAATAATAGTAGAAATAATTATACAGTATTTTTTGTTGAAATTGGTACAACTGTTATATATAATCTATTACTTGATTGTCAATTGTAAGTTGAAATTATTATATGAATCTTATCAGCTTGTAACTTTATATTATTTTGTATATTTTTCCTACATAATATACATAGAAATATTAGTAAAATTATTGTGTGTGCTAAAAATATACCATTCATATTAATATGTTACATATAGGTACATAAGAAATGAATGCTTTATAAAGATTAATGACAATGAGCTCCCTAGACAAAAAATAAGTTTTTATTAGATTATAGCTAAAATAGCTTCTCTTTTTTATAAAATAAATACAACAATTTTTGGTATGTCATTATCATTTCAGCCATAAGACATCCACTGCTGGTATAGGTCTCCCCTTCGGACCTCTATGCATACCTTTACAAGGTGACCTGCATAAAGTGATCAGGCAACCTGTATAATGTGTCCACCTTGAGTTTAGACGTCCTACACTGCACTTGCTGGTGGTATCTGCTTGTGATATCTGCCCTAACACTTTACGGCCCCATTGGTCATTTGCTTTAAGTTCATTGTGGCCTGCCCATTGGCACTTTTGGTTGCTTATTCAGCGGGCTATGTCGGTGCCTGTCGTTCCTCTATGGATCTCCTCATTTCTGATTCGATTACGTAGCGAAACTCCGAGCATAGCCCTTTTTAAAGCTCGCTGAACGACCCTGAGCTTTGAGATGAGGCCGATGCTGAGAGACCACATTTTCGCGCCATAAGTCATCACTGGTAACACACACTGGTTAAAGACCTTCGTCTTTAGACACCGAAATATGTCTAACCATAAGACGTAGTTTCCCGAACGCTGCCCAACCCAGTTGAATTTGGCGGTTAATCTCTTTCTCGAAGTTGGACCTACATAATTGGACTACTTGCCCTAGGTAGATACATGAGTTGACAATTTCGAGTAACGAGCTTCCTACAGAGATTGAGATGGGCACAACATTGGCATTCCACATAGCTTTCGTCTTGTCCATGTTCATTTTCAAGCGCACCCTTTGTGAAACTTGATTCAGATCTTTGAGTGTCATGCTGAATTCCTCCATCAACTATGTCCACACATGGAACATGGTATGTGCCAGACACATGAAGCCAATATTTTTTTATATCATACAAGACTATATTTAAAAATAAAATTATAATTCTAGAAATGACAAAATTTAAGAGATTTGAAAAAGTCTTATTGCATTCATCATCAAGATACTGATTAATGTATTTATTAGCAAACATCAACAAAGACAATACTATATGTGATATTCAAAATAAAATTTCTATAATTTTATCTTCTATATGAATTCAACTTATACAACAATGGAGGTGAAGCAAGTTAAAGCAGGTATTCTTTATAATTTATTATAAGGCCATATAGAGGTTTGGTAATATAAACATTTATATTTTACTTTATATAGATGTGGTAAATGTTGTTTGAGGATTATATTTAGTCTCAGCTAACAAATTGGAACAAAAACGTAAACAAACAGGTTCAAACATTGAACATTGTATACATATACGTATGCTTGTAACGCAGGCATCAACGCATTGTAACATGTAAACACATCATATAATGAGATGTATAGCAAATAAATTATTATGTCTAATCTTCGCATTATATTGAAAATCTTCTATTAGTATGAATGATTGCGTTTAATACAGGAAAACACGTATACCGTAAGAAACCACATTGTATATAAGGACTTACCGTTTTACGACCATGGTAGAATCCGTCTGCTCTGTTGTGGAATCTATGATTCGCGATATACTTTCCAAACAGCACTAGAAACTTAGGGAACACCATGAATTTAATAAAAACAACATCAAATCAATTTAATTACATCACACATCGCTAAAAAGCGATAGCCACTACACTCTTCATTAAATCACTGACCATGGACTCCGCACACTCCACTTGACAAAACATGCACTTATTTGTCCAAAATTTAAGAGAATTATCCTCTCAATAAATTTTAAACATTAAATGATCGCGCGAAAACGTACTACTGTTAATTTCCGAGAAATACACCGATTTATATCAATTTATCTAAAACAATACATTGAACTGTTTGTTCTTGTTCAAACAACAGACAACTTAGTTTTCTGATGTGGTCTGTGTTCACGTTCAGTCTTAACTCGACACTATCCACTTTTCTTCTGAATGTGACAGATTGTGTAATGTCAATTATTTATGTAGTTACGAGCCACAGACTAAATATCTGTTACAGGATATTAATTGAATTGTATATCATGTAACATATTATAGTTAACAATACGTTACTAAATATGTAGCAATGTTGTAAATGAAAAATTTAATATATTATACTAATTTTCCAGCATAAATCATTTTAATACGCATTTTGATAATATAAATAAATAAATACAAAAAGTTATTTTTCAAATATGTGTAATGTGTAATTATTATTATATGTATAATTTTCATATGTATTTTGCCAATTTCAAGTACATAGTTGCATTTTTTTAATACAAAATTTGACAGCTCTTGACACCGGAATTTATTTACTTGCTACAAACTCACAATTAGATACAATGTTATATTATTCTCATTATGTGGCGACTACGGACATTGACCTGTTAATTTAATCTAGTGTTTATTAGATGATAGAATTTATATTAAAACGAGAAAACTTTTTCATTGTTGCTAATAATCGTGTTTAGGTACAATTAGAAAAAATTAAATGGAATTTCTTGAACACTTACCTAATTACAATATTACTCCCAGCAGAACTTATCATTGGATTTGACAAATAAACATTATTATTGGTTCTTTTTATATACATTATTGTTTTCAATATTAACAGTCTTCTATTATTCACCACTTTTTTATTTTTCACTACTTGTTTCTGGCACATGAACCCCATGCTGACGTAAAAATATTGTTATAACTTTAATGTTAATTAAGTTATTCTTCTATAGGATTTACAAAAATTCAATAATACTCCCGAGTCGCAGTGGGTTTTTTAAACAAGGGAAGCATAAGTGTGAGTCAACAAAATTGAGTCACAAGTTTGTTTCGTTCATGTCTCGACAAGTCTAATATGCGATGTACATTGAAGATAATACAAACAATATAAAGACATTAAACCCAATGTTTTTGACAAAAAGAAAGTATTTTTAAACTAAGTATCTGCATCTAATACCTCAATTCTTTAATTAGAACATATCTATTTTTTTTATGTAAACGGCCAACGATCAGGAGGCTCACGTAGGCTAAGCGTTCCTCTGCCAACGGGTTTTCCCAACACTTACACCTCTTAGGGATAGGTGCGCTATTTTTCAAGATCCCCAAGTCGTATTGGTTTAGAAATACTTCATAGGGCAGCAGATTTTACATTGTGTAATGATAAAAATCGAGGACATATGAATGAAAACAAAATGATTTTAGATGATGTAAAATATATTTCAGGTTGCAATAATTAAATGTATAATTCTACTTATAAAGAACAAACTACTTCTCTTAATTTAAATATAAAGGTTACATACTGCAAATTTATACTTATTATATATTATAAGTAAATGTACAAGCAGAACGCCAACAAAATTGCTTAATTATGGCTTCTGGCAATAATGCTTTCTTAAGCTAGTTTGTTAATACAAACTTGGTATTATAACTAATATTTTTATGTTATTGCGAATAACGGAGCAGGTGGGTCTGCTATGTGGTAAGAGAATACCGCCGCCCATGGACAACCACGCCACAGTCCAGGCATTGGTTGTGTTGCCGGCTTTTTACGCCAATTGAGCGGCATTTTTAAGGGCCCCGTTATCCTCACTCACTTAGCGAAACATAGTAGAAGTACCGTTTCAAGTACATCTACCATTTTATGCTGAGTATTCTGTCAGCCCATGGTGTCACTACGAACGGTACGGCCCAATTAGTGCGCAAGCATATTCTTCAGCATGGCTCTCCCACGGGTGAAAATAAATAACACTAATATTTTATCTCCCAGAGACATAAAATCACTGCGTAAATTGTCATACACAGATCTGGTAAATATAGCAAAACCTATATCATTTCTAGATGTAAGTGGAAGTCAAAATAGGAACTAACAGTCACACTACTAGTTATTCATGTGATTCTCTATGGATCCATTTTTCCAGGTGCAAATTTTTCTCAGAGGAAATAGGTTACATAATTACGCCTCTATTAAGATGATCTAGTAAATTTTTTTAAGCTGATCTCAATTTTTGTCTACTGTGACATTAATATATTATTGATATTACCATAGACAACCGTACCGTAAAAGTGCATGTATATTTTTAAGAATATAATAAATACACTTCAAGACCGTCTATTATATGCATGTAAATTACATCTACTAAGTTTACATTGTTAGTTAAAGTTATAAATTCTTTTAAGTACATAATACAATAAACGAAACGCCACAATTTTAAGATTCTTGACAACTTTTCCTTCATACAATATAACAAAAAATGACAAATTTGACCAATTTCTATCACAAAAATTTGACTAAAACAGTTAAAGCTACTCCTTAGAAAATATAGGATAAAACAATTGATCAAATACTTAAATTGAGGCTATACTTCAAAAATAGTACAAAATAAAAAACGATTCTACCTATTATTCCTATTTTTAAATAAGTTATAATTAGGAAACGCAGACTTCGGAGAAATATTATGTAAAAACTAAAAATACTTACCAAACTACAAATAATCTTTTATACAAATTTTATGCAAATAAAAAACGTTACATTTATTTTATGAGTTTTTTATGGCAATGGCATCTTACTTTGCCAAACCGAAGAAGTAAGAATTATAATTTCTGAAAAAAAAAAGATTTTTGTTTGTGTCTAAAATTGGAACTTAGAATACAGGAATAAATTATAATTAATATTCTTCGTAATCATAATACTCATCTTCTCGTTGATTTTGCAAAATGGCGGCTATAGACATTTCCACGTCATTTTCAACTACATCCGCCTCTAACTCTTCTTCGTAATCGTCAGCATCTTTAACGAAATTACAATTACTTAATGGCGTGGATTTTAAATTTATATAAAGCAAGCATATTGGTTTGTTTTTATTTATACATGTGATTCTGTTTGGATTAATTCTTCTGTAAGACATATTTTATAGTGAAGATTTTATATCTATCCTTGTAACGAATGCTTGGACGATTATTTTTCATTCATGCGATTCATCGATATTTCTTGAAATATGTATAGACAGATGACTTGGAAGACAGGTTAACTATAAATTTACATTTTATTTTAAAGAACATACTTTTTTGAACAAGTATGTATAATTTACAAAATTAGACATATATTTACAAAATATAAATCATTGTTATAGAACAAGTACAAACCTGTGTCTTTCTGTGGTGTAGGAACAGGGGTTTCTGGTGTAGGAACAGAGGTTTCTGGTGCAGGTGTACCTGGACCAGGTGTTGCAGGCGTTGCAGGCGTTACTGGGTTAGAGTCCACCGATCCGATATCCGAGGATACAGCAGCCATAGATTTCTTTTTCTTTTTCTTGGATGGAGGTGGATGCGGTATTTTGCTCTCCTCTGGGACCTTTGGTGTGCTGTAAAACTTAGAACTACATCATCTGCAAATTCTTCGATTATTTCTTGTCGTATGTGTCGAAATATTTCTTGAGTTACAAATAAACTGTATTGGTAATTTATCTTAATTTATCTTTTTTAGATAATTAACTTACGAGCTATGATGATAGAAAAGTTCCTCGATAATGTTACCAAATACTTTCCGTTTAAAATAAGTTATTAGTTACAAATGAGTACTTTAGATAAATAATAGCTTACCCCGTCAAACGTTGTTTTGCCACATACATTATCAAGGATTAATATCCATATTGACAAATAAGGGATGGTGGTAGAAGGGTGAAAGGGTGAAGGGTTTAGATTTATATGTATTTTTTACATGACGAATAATACCTGGTGGTATACCTTTTAAAATTTACATTAGCTAGATATACCTTGAACACAAAAAGTTTTAGGAACTCTAGTCTTATGTCATGCAAACTTAGGTTGCATGTTTAACATCCCGGGAAACAATTGAATCTTTGATAACTCTCTGTGAGCTGTATAGCCCTTGGAGAGCCATGTTGACGCACACTCGTTGGGCCGGCTCTTCCGTAGTAATACCACGGGCTTACAGAATACTCAGCGTGAAATAAAACAGCACTTTTACTGTGTTTCGCAGAGTGAGTAAGGATATCGGAGGCCCTTAAAAATACCGCTTAAGTGGCGTAAAAAGTCGGCAACACAACCAATGCACGGACTGGGGCGAGGTTTTTTATGAGCGGCGGTGTTCTCTTACTATATTGGAAACCCACCTGCTCCGCCGTCTGCCATACTATAAAAAAATACCTCAAAATATAGCGAACAAAACTATAGGTTAAGTTAGTATTCTGAATATATCTGACCTATCATCCGCCGGGCCATCACTAGAAGTCATAGGAATTGAAGCCCCCGGTTGATCCAAACTCTTGAGGATATCATAATTGATCTTTAAACTCATCTTCTTCTCAGCCAACATCTTGCCGATGGCCTCGCCAGCAGTTGCAGCGTTACAGTTTACTTTCTTCCTATATGAGCCTCGAACTTTTTTCTTCTTGTCTTTGCCTTCTTCCTTTTCTTTGGCGCGTAGTTCTTCTTTGACTGTAACATATAATAAATAAATATTAGTAATTTTTTTTATAAAAAAATAATCATCAATCAGTATAAATACAAATATTGTAATTAAAGCATGCTTCTCATATATAGTGAAAATGTCTCTCTATTACTGAATAAAAACTAGTTTCTATATTGAAACGAATTAGGTCTTCAATATATTAAATATGGAAGCATTTTTTATGCTATAGCGGACAAAGGAGCAGGTGGGTCTCCTATATGGTAAGAGAACACCGTCGCCCATTGACAACCGCGCCATAATCCGCGCTTTGGTTGTGTTGCCCGCATTTTACGCCACTTAAGTGGCACTTTTTAAGGCCTTCCGATAACTTCACTAACTCAGCGAAACACAGTACAAGTACCGTTTCACGTTGAGTATTTGTAAATTTGAATTACTATTTTTAATTGTAATAACACAACAAAAACGGTACGAATTATTAATTACTCTTTTATAGTCGCGTGAGGTGATAGCTGTACTTGTAACGGTACTTCTATAGTGTTTCGTTTAGTGAGTGAAGATAACGAAGGCTTTTAAAAATGCCGTAAAAAGCCGGCAACACAACCAATGCGCGGACGGGAACGCGGTTTTCCATGGGCGGAGGTATTCTCTTACCATATAAGAGACTTACTTGCTCCGTTGTCTGCTATACCAACCTAAATGAGTTTTAATTAAGTTATTTTACGTATAAATAAAATTTCACTCACTTTTCTGTTCTTTAAGATAACCAGCATGAATTGATTTCCACATTTTCGTCTTAAATTTCACCTCATCAGCGTTCAAGATCAGGGAATCGATGTATTCTTCGTCGTCATCTCCCAAGATCAGGTCGTCAGGATTCGTAAGGTTGCTGTTGAACTGATATTTAGGTTCCGGCTTCAAAAACGTGTCTGTCTTGTCCTCACGATGAGTTATACCAATTACAGCCTTTTCAGGGCCTGTAATTATAAAACTTGGATAAGCTGCCATTTTCGGTACACAGTACGAAATAAAATAAAAGTACCTTTTCACGCTGAGTATTCTGTGTGCCCGTGGTATCACTTCGGACGAGCCGTCAAAATTTGTGCGTCAGCATATGCTTCAGCATGGCTCTCTCACGGCTTACCTATTAAAAACACGAACTATCCTAACGAGACCAAAATAGATTGTTCTCGGTTTATATTCCCAGCCCACGTTAAGCTGCAAGACCACTCCAGCCAACAGTGAGTTAGCCATTCCTAAAAAAGTTTCTGTTTTTTATAATATTCTCTAAATGGAAATAAATGTGTTTACTTTCTAAGGCAAGGTTCACTACCTTTATAATCTAGTCGTAGATTTTTATCCAATCCCTAGAAATGACGTGACTTAAGTGTTATGCATCTCAACATGTTACCTACAACATCTCACCTAAAAAAATTAGGTATTGAACAAGCTTGATGAGCAATGCCAAAATGATAACAGCCAAAATAACATATTGATTTCAATTGCTTAAGAAATATTTTTAAAAATAATTATTTTTCGCATACCTTAAAAATAATTAAAATCTAACTTGAAGTTTCTGTATGTAAGTTTTATTATTAAATTTATATATTCACTCAAACATATTCACATGAAATATATCTATGTGCTAGTAATAAAAAAATCAACTGTTTCGTGTTAATATAAAAACTTTTTATCATCGTCGATTCACGAGCGCGTTCATTTTTTTTTCATTTTTATTTTAATGCCAAGGGAAACTACATTTCAATCTTTTTTTTTGCAAAGTTCATATTTTTATAAATAGATGACTTTTACCCGTGGGAGAGCCATGCTGAAGAATATGCGGACGCGCTAAATGAACCGGTTCGTCCGAAGTGATACCATGGCCTCATATAATGCTCAACGTGAAACGGTACTTGTACTGTTTCGCTGAGTGACTGAGGATATCGGAGGTCCTTAAAAATGCCCGCTTAAGTGGGGTAAAAAGCCGGCAACATAACCAATGCGCAGCCTGTGGCGCGGTTGTCTATGTGCGGCGGTGTTCTCTTACCATATAGGAGACCCACCTGCACCGTTGTCTGCTATACTATATAAAAAGATGATTTAATAAAAAATAACAACTTACCTAATTCTTTCTCCTCTTCAATGAAATCTTGATTAACGTCCTCTTTAGTCATCGACTGTTTTGTCAATTCTCCAATGAGACTGATATTAGTTTCTTCTGCGAACCGGCTTGCTTCGTCATCCTCATTTATGTCTTCTCCACCTATATTCGGTATTCAACGTATTATAAATGCGAAAATTGCTTTGTATGTCTGTTGCGCTTTTACAATAAATACCAACTAAATGGTGTCTGATGAAATTTAACTAAAAGTCGTATTTATGTTTTAAATAATAAATATATGTATTTAGACATACGCTGTTACGACTCGACAAGGAAAAAAGTTATACTCACCCATACTCCTAAAACTTGGTGTTGGAATACTTAATATTTTTCGTTTCCTTATATTATCCTTCTCTAGTTGTTCTTCTATTTCCTTCTGAAGAACTGTTAGCTCCTTTTCGCCATCTTCTTCTTCCATAAGCTGAACAAGATTATGACTTTAAATAATTAAAAATATTTAAATAGAAATAGATATTTAAATACATGCACCACCTCGGTATGGTGCGAATATGATAGTTAAACAAAAAATCTACCAACAAGTAACCTAAAGTAAATAATAAGCAAAACAGATATGCCTTCGCCTTGCTAGACTCCAATTCTGTGTAAAATAAGACTAATCCGTGGGAGAGCCATGCTGAAGCATGCTGACGCACTAAATGGGCTGGCTCGTCTGAAGCGATACCACGGGTAACAGAATACTCAGCGTGAAATGGTAGTTGTACTTGAAGCGGTACTTCTACTTTGTTTCGGTGAGTGAGTGAAGATATTGAATGCGTTTAAAAATACCGTTTAAGCAGCGTAAAACGCCGGCAACACAACCAATGCACAAACTGTGACGCGGTTTTCCATGGGCGGCGGTGTTCTCTTACCATATAGGAGACCCACCTGCTCCGTTGTCCGCTATAACATATACAAAAAGAAACCTTCTGCAATCTTTCTTTATCTCGTCTCCTCGCTTCCTTGAAAATCGGCGGATCCTGTTCCTCTTCAAGGTCAACCGTCATGAACTCGTCAACGGTCAACGCACTGGACGGCGTATCACCAAACTCTATTAGCCGTTTACGGAGCGTACTTTCATGCACCTTGACGATACGAACAACATCTGCAGGCGTCCGCGAGAAGTTGTGTAATCTTGCTGCTATGAGAAGTGCTGAAACATTTTCATTTGCAATCAACACATCGCATTATATTAAAAAATATGCTATAGCAGACTCGAAAACGGGCTAAAATTAATAAGTTATATCCCGTAGTCCACAACGTTGTATGTTCCAACATGAGGTAGACATATCTAATATATAAAATTCTCGTGTCGGAGTGTTAGTTACCATACTCCTCCGAAACGGCTTTATCGATTATTATTAAATTTTATTTGCAAATGGAGTAGGTCTGAGAATCGACTACTATTTTTTTACTCCTGAGTATTAAGGGTTAAAACCACGCCTAATATTTTCTTTTTCTATCAATTTTTATTTATATTTTTTATGCTTTTCTGTAAATAAATTCTTATTTTTTCTGTAAATAAAGAAATCTTTTAAGGGATCTTTGTGAAATAATGTTGTGATTGATGATTTTGTAAACGACGCACCGCAGCAACTTTTTTTTTTTTTTTAAGTATCACACGGAAACATAAAAATTACACCCACTGAGTTTATTTACTGTGAGCCCGTGGTACTTAGGACGAGTCGACCCAATTAGTGCGTCAGCATATGCTTCAGCATGGCTCTCCCACGGGTGCGACAGTATTGAGACTCTCGTCCGGCCACTGTCAAGCCCTTTCAGAGACCGAATAAATTACAAATTAAATTATAAATGTCCGCACCGGGATTCGAACGCGATACCTCTCGCTTCATGGTACACTTTTAAAAGCATTAAGCATTCGACCCATGGATTGCTGAAGGTTCATAGTTGAACCCGTTAGTTTGCGTACCGGCCAGGACGTAAGTCGGATCCACTAGTATATATATAGAATCTATTACATTAACCATTTCCCTGATAGGCAAGCAGGTGACTGGCTCTCTGTGATAACTCATACTTCGAATTTAGAAACCGGGATCTCTAGCAGTGACCCCACTAAATAAATGAACCGGTAAGAGCTTAACTATTAGGACTATAATTTTACAAGGGTTCTACTCAAATTGCAATAATCCTTACCAGCTCCACAAACTCCCGAAGGTCGCCGACCGGAATGGATCGAGTCCCTTTTCATCCTCTGCACCAGGCGCAACGCCGTCATACTCACCTCATGCTGTTTGTCTTCGAACTGCAGCTGCGATGCAAACCGAAGGATGTAAATGCAAGGATCTGAAAAATTAACAGCACACATTTCAGACACAAAACTGCCACAGTTATTAGACTGCTAGAGTAGCATTATTAATTCATTAAAAAAAATATTTTGGCGTAAAAAGCCGGCATCACAACCAATGCGCGGAGTGTGGCGCGGTTGTCCGTTGTTCGCTATTCTATATATATTTTTTTTTATCAGAATTCAAAGTTTCATCCGTATCACCTCGATGTTTGTAATTCCACAGCTGAGCGTTTTTTTTTTAAGTTTAATCTGTGGAATCTGCTGCCAATAGATATATTTCAAAACCAATACGACTTGGGAACCTTCAAAAGGAGGCCGGCGACATATCCGCGGCTCTGCAAGAGCAAGGGGTGTCCATGCACGGAAGACCGCTTATCCTATGCGAGCCTCTCGTTTGTAACAGTTTCCATATAAAAAAGAATTTAATAGACTTGGATATAATCCAATATATTTGTTGTAATGAGATGGTACATACATCTGTAAAAAAACGAATCAACAAGGAACGAATGATACATGCAGCAGGTTAGCTGTCCTATTTGTAGGGAAAGGTTAGTAAAGTGATTGTTTGAGTAATAAACGATTTAATTTCCATTTCCAATATGATTGTATGCAAATGTGTATTTCTAACACGCCGCTGCAATAAGAGCAATGAACTTTCGCTGTCTTAATCATTATTTTGTGGTATAAAATAATAACAAAAAATCTGTTAAACTGTAATCTAGACATGTACTTGTATCTTAATTATCTTATCTTAAATTAATGCTTTGTATGTAGGTATCTGTTGGTTTTATTTATTTAAAAACATCAAGGAAGCATTTATAAATGTTATTTCAAGGGCTGAAAGTTTATTGTTCTCTTGTGAGCCACAGTGAAGAATATGCACACACTAATTGTTCCGGCTCGTTCGGATTGATACAACGCTCTCACAGAATATGCACTGGCGTCAAATAATACTGTTTCGCTGAATGTATATTGGAGAGCCAGTAAGATTTTCTTATCGTTATTTTTTTATTCATTCAGTCGTAAAAAAGTGTTATTCATTTTACAAAGAATATTTTGCAAGACATTGTGTGCATACAGTCAACTTTCGTACCCTTGACACATAAAGTTCCACAACTCGTTTATAAGGTTTCGTCATAATATATTTAGGCTCATATCTCTAATATGTCTCGATTTGTAATTCGTCCTTAAAATATTTAAATATTCATTTATTGTCTAATTTCACAATCAATGGAGCCGGCGGGTCTTCTATATTCATTTAGCGAAACACAATAGAAGCACCGATTCAAATATAACTACCATATCACGTTGAGTATTATGTGATCCCGTGGTATCACTTTGGACGAATAATCCCGATTAGTGCGTCAGCATATCCTTCAACATGGCTCTCCCACGGGCGAAAAACGGCGCATAGGTCTCGGCGTTTAAAAAAATGTGGTAGTATGTTCTCTTCTTCTAGTATCTTTTTATGTAGTGAGCTGACCTTAATCACGGGGGAAGGGTTTAACAAAAATCAAGAAATATCACAAAGTGGAGGGGAGTCTAGTACGATTTCACGTGTATTTAATTTATTGTCAAAAACATTGTAATTTTATATTAGTATTCTATATTCATTAATATTGTTATTTTAATTTACGCGACTTCTAAACGAAAAAAATACCTTATACTTTATATCTGTATTTAAGATAATATGAATTCGGAAAATTTGTAGCTATTAAAAATACAAGTGATGTTAAGTCGGGGGGAGGAGGTCAGCCTTAAAACTCACTACGAAAGGGGAATGAGGCTCAAAAAGTGCTAAATAAAAGATCACGTGATTAATTTCACCTGTGGGAGAGCCATGCTGAAGCACTAAATAGGCCGGCTTGTCCGAAGTGATAACACGGGCTAACAGAGTACTCAACGTAAAACAGTACTTGTACTGTGTTTTGCAGAGTGAGAGAAGATATCGGAGGCCCTTAAAAGTGCCGATTAATGGGCGTAAAAAGCAATGCGCGGAGTGTGGCGCGGTTGTCCAAGGCAGCAGTGTTCCCTACCATAAAATAATTATGTTACTGAATGTAAAGTAGTTAAATGGTTTGAAATGTAATTTAAACAAGCCATAAAAAAAGTTCTCATCGTAAACATAAAAAAACGCGTTTAAAAGTTAAGAACAACAAATATATTGTATAAGAATTACTTTATATACAACAATGTATACACGTCTACAGATTACGTCTTGTTGCGGCGCCGGTGTCGGCCATTAATGGTGAAACTTATTACACAACAGCCTTTCACAAATATATAATTATATTCTTACTCAGTAAATACAAGTAAAAAATTCTAATAAAAAAGGCGATTATTTAAAGGTGTTTATGGTAAAATTAGGATGTAACGTAATTTCATTACGTATACAGAAACTTACCTATATGTTTCTCACTATTAGGTTCTATTTAGATTTACTTTAAACTATTTTTTTTATTCTATAACGGAGAACGGAATAGGTGGATATCCTATATAGTAAGAGAACACCGCCGCCCATGAACAACCGCACCACAATTAGCGCAATGGTTGTGTTGCAGGATTTTTACGCCACTAAGTTGCACTTTTAGGGCCTCCGATATCGTCACTTACTCGACGAATCACAATACTAGTATTGTTTCACGCTGAGTATTCTGTGAGTTCGTGGTATCATTTCTAACGAGCCGGCTGAATTAGTGCGTACGCATATGCTTTAGCATGGCTCTCTCACGGGTGAACATTATATCATTAGCCATTTTAATTATTTATAGTATATATATTGACGTATAGTCAGATATTGGTTGGTATTTTAAAAAAAAATTTCGAAAGCTACAAAATATAATTTCATAATAAATTACAACTGGCAATATATCTAATTGTAGATATAAACTCATTTACATAACAAGAAAGAGTATTGCTTATTTCAATGTTCTGCAATATATTCTTACTTTATCTTTAATACCTATGTTTAAAATATGTACATTTAGTATGCGATAAGTTTTATTATGTTTTATTATGGTTTTGTATGTTATGGTATGCTAAGTTTATGGCTTCCTTGTCTGTGGTTATGGTCGCGATCAACTAGCCAGCAAAAAACACATCTTAATGTTTATTTCACAATAAAAATAATCTTTATTTTTCTATTATATACAGAAGCAATGGAAAAACTACTATAATAATATAAAATATATCTTTTCAAACCTTCAACGCCAAAGTTATGATGTATATAGTAGCCACATTAATAATGTGTATAGATATATAGCAAAAAGTACTTTGTCAGAATTATTTACGGTCATTACAGAAGACTAATTCGCAACACCGTTTAAAACCGGAATCGCAAGCCAAAATCAATTTCAATAAGTAGGGATGAAAGCGAATATTTAAAATAAATCTCTTAGCAGCTATACCTCGTTATACTTATGTCAATGCTTTAACATTCTAACTTTATTTATTTTTCCTTTAAAAAGTACCGATTATTTTTTACAGCAACACTACGTAATATATGATACACATAATAAGATATCGGAGGCCCTAAAAAATGCCATAATAAGCCGGTAACACAACCAAAGCGCAGACTGAAGCGCGGTTGTCCATAGGCGGCGGTGTTATCTAACCACATAGCAGAACCAGAACGGAGCACCGTTGACCCCTATAAAAAAAATAAGGCTCCAAATGAAACTTGCAGTAGTATTCCTTCGAAGTTAGTAAGTAATCCCTGCCTTATAATTCCGAAAGTTTTTCTACGCTCAGAACTCATTTAAATAATACATCACCATGAATAAACATATATATTAATATTTATAATAATTCATTATTAACCGGCGACTTAAGTCATAATTTATTTTTCTTAAAAGTATTTTAGAAAAGTCTGTAAGACTTTATTTACAGTATTAAAGAAACATTTTGAACTGAAGCAGATCATTTTCAACCACGCTTATCATTTAAAAAATTAAGTTTTTTAAAAGGCTTTAGTAATTAATTTAAGATTTAAATTTATTTTGTTGTAATACAGATGCCATACAATTTGTTTATTTTGTAGTATGAAGCATATGATTTGTATTGCACTGTTATTCAAATTTTTCGTTCGAATAGTAATTATTATTCAAGTAGCGTAGTTTATATATGATTTACGGTTACGATCAATAAGTTTAGACTTAAGCAAAATGTGCGCATCACATTGTCGGGTATGAATCGCATATGACTATGGCCCACAGACGCCAAACTAGTTTCGCCTCAACCGGTATAAATTAACAAATGAGTAGATTATCAAAGTCGTTACTCAAACTGAGCACGGTTGTCCCTGAACGATCCAATGGCGATGTAAATGAAGGAATAAAACTGAATCTAGCCTCACGCTGCCAAGCAACTGCATGTTTATAGTCTGTTTATCGCTACAGCCACGTGCATTGAATTCTTAACAATTAAATAGCCTTTAAGCTGACGTCACTATTCGCAAGCATATCATCAGCAACAGTTCTCCCAAATCAGTGAACCAAGTCTTTATGCAATCGCATAGATTATCAAGTATGCATAGAATTTCAAGTATGCATAATGTGTACTTTAATTGGAGACGTATTTCCTTATAGTTTTATGAATGTATGTTCTTAAAGCCGTGAACAATACATCTAGTATATTTTTTCGATATTTAGTATTCTTTTATTTATTCTAGAGCACAACGGAGCTAGTGGGTCTCCTATATGGTTAGAGAACACCGCGGCCCATGAACAGCCGTACCACGGTCCGCGCACTGGTCGTGCTGCTTTTTTTTTACACCGCTTAAGCGGCACTTTAAGAGCCACCGATATCCTCACTCACTCGCCGAAACACAGTAGAAGACCATTTCAAGTACAGCTACCATTTCACTTTGAGTATTCTGTGAGTCCGTGGTTTCACTTCGGACGAGCCGGCCTAATTGGTGCTTCAACATGGCTCTCCCACGGGTACGACTGTATTAAGACACTCGTTACTGTCAAACCCTTCTAGAGACTTAATGAATTATAAATTAAATTATAATTTATAATTATACACACCGGGATTCGAACCGTATATACCTGTCGCTTCGTGGTAGACTTATAAAACCACTAAGGTATATGGCTCTCAGAAGCTCTAAATATCTTTTAATTAATTAATTACTTTTTACGTTTAAAAATTTCCAATAAATGTTGTATTTAAGTCACATGAATCATCACTTTCACGATCGAAATTTCGGAGACAAGCGCATGCCAACCAGACTTGCGCAAGATTTTCTTCGAAGCGTGCTAGCGAACTATCGCAAACATAATATTTATTTATTGTCGCGTCCGAGCCTCGGCGACCTGGTGGTGTTTTTAGTTCGTGTCGTGATAACTGTGATTAGTGAATATGCAGGGCCCTCGAAAAGAATGAAATGCAGAGCAGTGCAACTGTATTATCGCAAAAATTTCCTGTTGTCTTAGGAAAAATATTTTTACGCTGGATTTTTACTAAAGCTGACTTGGTGTTCTTAATTTACCGGTTTGTTATTAACTTTTATCTGAATTTATTACTGATTAAAAGCTTGATACACAGAGAAATTAGTTTAGAATGTTTAAGTAATAATAAATATTCTGCCGTTGTACTACGACTACACCTATTTATCGTGGCAGGTATAAAAGTTTATTTAATTTTTCAATATACTTTATAAACAATAAAATTAACAAAATTGATTTAATTATATATGTGATAAATATAAGCCATTAGGAAAAACTCGTCAAATTGAAGGCAATTACTATATATAATAACAAAAAAGACAAGAAATTAAAATATATAATTTATTATTAATGGATTTATAAAGAATATCTAGACTTCATCATCAATCACGTCTGATTTCAAATTAAAAATTGCATTAAAGTTTTATATTTAGGAGTTCCGATAGCAGGCACACCCGCAAAAATACGTCAAAATAGTAATCAAACCTTAAATTTTACCCAGGATCACAACTCTGATTGAAAACTCACGATACGTAACTTTAATAACTTATGCAATTGTATAATCAAAACAAGATTTTATTAAATTTTCGTATACAATTTACGTGTACTGTGTAATATTTAGTATTAAGTTTTTCACGCCGTCTCAACGACGAGCGAAATATTTTTTTTTTTCTAAAATTGTGTATAATTATATTAACGTATAAAATTGATGGAATAGTAATCACGACTTGCTCAACAGTGCACAATTAAAGAAAAGTTAAATTTTCACCATTTTCTTTGTGAAGAATTAAAAACAGGATCTAAAGGGCTAAAAGCGAGAGTCGTAAATTATGTACCATTATTTTAAATTTTTAACTATATAAAAATAACAAGACCGATATATTAATTTGATTAACAAATTATATTATTTAAATATTAAAATGTTCTAAAAACGAATACAATTTCAAAATATTTTCGCATATACTTAACTAAAATACAATAATCAAATCTACTTAGAGGTTATTAATCTAATGTCTCGTTTAATTTATAAAAATTAATCATATTTTAATCATAATATTCGTGTTTTAAAATTTCTTCAATTATTTTGAGAGCCTCGTAGCCTAATGATTTTAAAAGTGGACCATGAAGCGAGAGGTATCGGGTTCGAATCCCGGTCACTCCGAGTGAAATGGTGTATTTGAAACAGAACTTCTACTTCGTTTCGCAGAGTGAGTGAGGATATTGATGACGCTAAAATGTGCCACTTAAGTGCCTAAAAAGCCGGCAACAGAACCAATGCGCGGACTGTGGCGCGGTTGTTCATGGGCGGCAGTGTTCTCTTACCATATAAGAGACCCACCTGCTCCGTTGTCCTCTATAGAATATAAAACAATATCACAAAATATATAGATAGATTATGAATAGCCATTTTATTTACAGTATAGTCTGGTATGCGCTCTACTCTCGGTCAGAAATGAATATCAGTGTGGATTTTTTTGAAAGCCTAATAGATGAAGATGGTCGGTTTTCTGAACTAAACTGCCAAGAGCCACCTCAGCGAGCAACACGAACTCGTCCAAGTATTCCAAGGATACGACCTCAAGTACAAGGTAAATTATTGAAATTTGGCTCTAATTGGAAGTTCAAACACGTTATACTTCGGTTATATATTAAAATTATATATTATGTACTACTTCAAAATTAAGAGTTTTGAAATATATTGATAAGAACTGACAACTGACATTGTAGATAAGATTCCGTTATGAACGCCAAACCAAAATGTCAAATGTCATCGCGCTGTACGCACTGTCACAAATAAGAATATGGTGTTTGGTATTGTTTACTAAAAATATTATTTATAAGATTTTAATAATATAGGTAAATAGTTAGGAAAATGTCAAATTTATGCTCGCGAATAGTATTAAAACCCACAAAAAGGTTACAAGACGGTAGAGATAATATGTCAGTTGCCCAAACCAATAATTGGATGAATGGTAAGCGCTTGCCTTGCAAATTGTAATTAATATTGATTTATCGTGAGAGTAATTTAAACAAGAATTTTTATGACGTAGTCGTTTTAACGTTAGAAACAGGTTGTGTAAAACATTTTAAAGCAGAATTTATTTATAAAGACATCGTTCAGATTTGTAATGGCTTGTATTATATTATATATCTATTTTAGCTGAAAATATCAACAATGGAGGTGGATTATCAGTTTCTCCACCTATCACAATATCTCAAAGAGAATCGACGCCCCAGGTGTCTCAGTGCTATAGTGTACCGACATCGCCTTGTGGCTCAACTAGTTCTACCCCATCACCCACTGCCATGCCCACAACTCCACCAGGCACAGCAACACTAGACCCGAATTGGCAAGCAACAAAGGCCACAATTAGAGATAGAAATGCAGCCATGTTCAATAATCAACTTATGGCAGATGTGACATTTACTGTGGGTTCATCAGGTAAAAAATAAATAATTGTCAAATTTCACATATATAACATTGTATCTTGTAATACTTAATAAATATTTACATTTCAGGTAACACCCAAGTCATACCAGCTCACAAATATGTCTTAGCGACAGGTAGCTCAGTATTTTATGCCATGTTTTATGGAGGATTAGCAGAATGCAAACAAGAAATAGAGGTACCTGATGTAGAACCATCTGCATTTCTGACTTTACTCAGGTATGTTATGTAATTATTAGATATATACTTATAGTATAAAATATAAATTAATAATTTATTGCATACTTCAAATTACAGATATTTATACTGTGATGAAATTCAGTTGGAAGCTGATACAGTGCTATCAACATTATATGTGGCTAAGAAGTACTTTGTACCTCATGTAGCAAGAGCATGTGTTAATTATTTAGAAACTAGTCTTACTGCAAAAAATGCTTGTTTGCTCTTAAGTCAATCTAGATTATTTGAAGAACCAGAATTAATGCAAAGATGTTGGGAAGTAATTGATGCTCAGGTATGTGAGTCAACTGAAAATCTCATGTCTTTGGCTATTGGACCATCTTTCTTTTATAACAGCATATTAATAGAGTTATCACAATCTAGTGAGAATCTCTCAAGCTCTGAATGTAATAATTTATCAAATGAAACAGATACTAGCTACTGTGATTAACAAAACCAATTCCTCAATGTTTTAAATTACCTGTAATTGTATATTTTTGGTTGTGATCATGTCAATATTTGCACAATCATTGTAATTGTATTAAAGGTAATTAATTATTTAAATGTAAGTTGTCTAGTCAATTTCATTTGAATACTTTCACATAATTTAATAGTAACTGCAATACATTTTGAATATGTTTATAATTTGAATGTTGTAAGCAATATAATCAATGAATGTCTAAATGTTGTAATTATTATTAATAACTATTGTGGAAATAAATACTAAAAACAATTTGTATTGCAGTTTTAATTTGTCAAACCTAACTAACCAATACTTTTAGGCTGAAATGGCACTGACATCTGATGGTTTCATTGATATTGATGTTTCAACTTTGGAATCAGTACTAGCAAGAGAAACATTAAATTGCAAAGAAATCAATCTCTTTGAAGCTGCCTTAGCATGGGCCCAAGCTGAATGTCTACGTCGTGAAATAGAACCCACACCTACCAATAAAAGGGCTATGCTTGGGAGTGCTATATACTTAATCAGATTTCCCACTATGACTTTGGAAGAATTTGCTAACAGTGCTGCACAACTTGGAATTCTTACTCCTCAAGAAACAATTCATATTTTCCTACACTTTACTGCAGCATCTAAACCACAGTTATCATATCCAATTAAAGCTAGAGCAGGCCTGAAGGCACAGGTAATTATTTTTAGCTAAATATTGTATAACCTTTTCCTTAATTGTATTTATTTGATTAAATTTACATTTCAGATATGTCACAGATTTCAATCTTGTGCATACAGAAGCAACCAATGGAGATACAGAGGTAGGTGTGATTCTATACAGTTTTGTGTAGACAAGAGAATATTTGTTGTAGGCTTTGGTCTATATGGGTCTTCAAATGGTGCTGCAGATTATAATGTCAAAATTGAATTAAAAAGATTAGGACGAGTGCTTGCTGAAAACAACACAAAATTCTTTTCTGATGGATCAAGTAGCACATTCCACGTCTATTTCGAAAATCCAATACAAATTGAACCTGAATGTCTCTACACAGCTTCTGCTGTTCTTGATGGAAGCGAACTTAGTTACTTTGGACAAGAAGGCTTGAGTGAAGTGTATATGGGGACAGTCACATTCCAGTTTCACTGTTCTTCGGAGAGTACTAATGGAACAGGAGTCCAAGGGGGGCAAATCCCAGAATTGATCTATTATGGCCCAACAGTGAATGCGTCACTTGTAAATGTGAGTTCAAATGATGACTGACAATCAAGAAGGAAACGTCCATCAAACTATTACTCTGTTTAGTGTATCCACAAATTTTGGAACTCCTTACAATATATATTTCAATTTACCTTAATGTAATCTGATCATTCCCAAAATGTTAAATTATTGCTTAAAATGTATATACTAAATATTGTTAATCATTAATATCAATTTAATTATTATAATGTGAAGTGAGTGATATATAAAGGATCTCTAGGTTTTAAATTTTTTTAAGTTTTTCTCAGTACCTACTATTTAGTTATTAGTGTAATTTTAAATTCAGATTAAATTTTCAATTAATGCAATTTGTTTTAAAAATACCTTTAAGATAGTAAAGTGCATCAAACTAATATTGCTCATTTGAATTTCTTCAGAAATAATTTAACTGTAACATAATATGGGTTTACCTTTAATCAGTAAGTATTTTTTGCAATCACACTAGAAAACATAAGTTATTGAATACAAGTGTATATAAAAGTTTTATAAACTGACCATTTAATTTTCAATGTTATCATGTTTATGTCAGTTTTAGATTATATAAAAATATATATTAATTGTACTTACCAGTTGGAGGAATGTTGATACACAGTGTCTTGGAAAGTTTGAAGTAAGTGCGACCCAGTTGATAACAACATATCTGCAGTGCATCACTTATGTCAATTAACAGATCTGATATTAATATGGTTAAATAATTATTACATAATATAAGATTTAAGTGGTTCAACACACTTCTTAGAAACAAGCAATTATAGTACATTATATGAATAAAATTAAATTATTATATAATATTTATGTATGCCTTGCTGCTTAAATAGGATACATTTTAACTGCAATATTGTAATAATGTAATGTGTTACTAGCCAAACAAATAGCATAATTTTAAAAGGATACGTGCAGTGCCCTCAGTTCTACACATCATGTAAACACATGCAGCTTGTGTGAGTGCTGCTGGTCTTCCAATAGTAAGGTGACGCATAAGAGCCAACTTGAAAAAATTACAAGCAATGTCTATACACTGCTGGTTTAAACGCAACTGTTGACATAATGCTGTGATACCATCCCTTGCTTTCTTTAGAGTGACCTCTCTAGATTCTTGACAAATACCATAGTTAAATACTGAAAACATAATTATAAGATTATTATTCTCATCAAAAACAACTAATATTTGCAAAGAATAGCATTATAACAAACCTCTTCCAAATCCTGATGCTCCTCCCTTAGATTCTGCAGATACAAACTGACCAATAACAGAAGCCCCACCATGTGCTGTCTCTTGGAATGCTAAATCAGCTACAATGATACTATCTTCGAGGACTGTGCCGCAATTTGTGCATACAGCATCTCCTCTAGCAGGATCAACTTCTATTTCTGATGATCCACAATGTTTACACTTTTTTCCAGATGACATTGCAAAACTTTTAGTTAGCAAGCAATAAACAGACCGAAAACACTTGTGATGAAATTATCAATTTTAAGATTTGTTAGCGTTTAATTTTACTAGTATGTTTATTCATTCAATGATTAAAGGCAACAGCCAAGCGTCGCAAACTTATGTGATCTTTTCCAATAAATTTTTCTCCAAATACAAATTATTCAAAATAAAACACACATGCGTTCAAAATTATTATATCAGCTATGTTTTTAAAAATTGAAAACGGGGAACTGAAATCGGAGCTTGAAATTGAGTGACTATTGACTCTTAATTATTAGTTAACGATACATCGATGATCTGAAGCGTTAGACATCGATGAAACGTCGTTTTTCTATCGTCATAACGTACCCATTCAAACATCTCTCCTAGTCGCAAAGGTAGATTTTTCAATTTACTGTTTGGCTTGCTCTGCAATACAAACGTACGCAATATCATCGCTGTTTCGCACAATTTGGCGCAAAATTTTATCGCGACGCGTTGTTCTTGATTTCGTTTTACCATTTTCGTGACGAGCACCACGAACACACCTTTACTCAACACGACACAGCAGGTGAACTAAACAAGCTTTTTTATTTTTGAAATGACTATTGCTGTCGGCATAATGCCATTACAGCTTCTCGAGCTTTTGGTCGTCGAGAGATAGGTTTAACCTCGACTAACCCAAGGGTTTCTCCTGTGAGACACGAACCTCGGCTTGGGCCGTCGCGGGAATGTTGGCCGCCCGAGCAGCTGGTCAGAAGCTCACCGGGGTGTGCTTCGCGAGAAATATCGGTCCTCGCCTCGGTTTCCGTGGAGGGCGGTTTTTTAGCGCGGTGCATACACAGAACCCTACCATCTGTTTTCTTTCCATTTCTCTCCTCGATGGAGGCTATCAATTTGTTGTTAGCTGTAGTGATACGATTATTTGGATCGTTTAATACGTAAAGCGGCTTTCGGTGCGATAGGCGCTTTTGTTTTATCGGGACTGCGAAATACTTAACGCTGTTGCGTACTAGAGGATTGGGATGGGACTTTGCCTTTTTGTAGTACCGCTCAGTCGCCCGCTTCATTAATTGGGCTATTATCGCGATCTAATTAAACAAGCTAGAGCGATGGCAAATATATCAATGAAGAAGGATGCCGGGAGAAGGGAAAGGGAATTGTAAGGTCATAGGGTTATCACCCTATTTTTATTGTCATACCTTGTAGGAGACCCACCTGCTCCATTGTCTGCATACACTATATTTAAATTTATAAATGCCAGTAGCTGTAATGACCAGAGGTTGTATATAATTTGATTCCAGTTTCCCGCATCTATGTTACTGATAAAATGTCGCTAGTAACTTCCGGCCCAGCGCACTGTCAACCTATCGTAACGTTTAAAACCACGTAAGTTTGGTTTTAAACGGTAATAACGGTTTATAAGTTTGGTTTTGGTGAGAGCTTATTTTTTGGCTACTGTAACAAACGGTCGCAACTATAGCAGTAGGTAATATTTAATAAATATCTTCTATCTTTCTAAGATATCACTTCGGATTCGCTGTCAAATCATATGTATGTACATATGATTTGACAATATATATGACAATGTTGTCATGGCGTGTTAATAAAACCTCAAGCATTATAGTGTACATATATTATTAATAAATAATAATCATTTTGGTAGTACAACTCAAATATGAATTGACTTAAATACATATTGCGTACCATAATCATTAATAAACTATAAAATAAAACGGAGCTATCAGATTGCTACCTGAACTTAAACAAAATATTATAAATTCAGGAAAAGCATTAAAATCAACGTTTTTTTTGTCTAAACTTTGAAAATATGATTTAGGTTATTGCGCTTTAATTAAATTACGTTTTATAATACAAATTGACCGTATGTAATTTTTTTGTATTAAGCAAGGTTATAAATAATAATGGAGATAAGTGATGACGAAAATCTATCTGATGTCAATGACAGTGAAAGAGTAAGTTTTGTGATCATATTGTTTTATGTTTTTATCCTTAATAATTGATGTCTTTCTATTTATTAATAAATACTAAAAATCAAGCCAATTGTTCCAGGTTGCCATTAGACAAAAATTATCTACAATGTCATTTGAAGATATTCAGAAGCTGAAGGAAAAGATTGGTGCAAAGGTTTATACAGAAGTTGTATTTGGGACTACTAGTGTGCAACAGAAACCTAAAGTATTTAAAAGGGAGAACAAGAACAGACCTAGAGAAATGAGTTCCAAGAAACCAGTCAAAATAAAACTTGATCTTGGTGTGGTAAAACAGCTAGAAGCTCGTGACCCTAGGTTACATTCATATTATTTTAACACACACTACAAACACATTTTTTTGTATTAATGAAATTTACAAAAAAAATAGTTTATTAACCTATTTTCAAAAAGAAAAGTAGTTTTTGTATAGACCTATTCACCTCATTATTAAAACGCTAATTAAAACTATTTTTTACAGGTTTGATCCTCTTTGTGGGACATTTAATAAAAAACAATTTTCTCAAGATTATGGCTTTTTGTCAGATTTGCATGTAACTGATATAAAAGCTATAAAGGAGGAGTTAAAATTAACTACAGATCCTGAGAAAGAGATGCAATTAAAAAGGCTCTTGCAAAGGCTAAAGGAGAAGATAAGAGTCAGCAAGAGAGATAGAACAGAAAAAGAAAGAAGAAGAAAAGACATTCAGCAAGTAGAAAATGAATTTAGTCAGGGAAAACAACCACACTTTAAAAATAAGGGTATGTTAGTTTAATGTATTTAAGTATATTTAAATTTGCACTGTGATCTCTAAACTTTTATTTGTTTTGTAAATTTGTAAGTGTAATTTGATGAGTGATTGAGGATATCAGAGGGCCTTGAAATAATGGTGCCTAGTAGTGTGAAAAGCTGGCAACACAACCGAAGTGTAGACTTTGGTGTGGTTGTCCACGGGTGACGGTGTTCTCTTACTATATAGAAGAACTCACCTGCTCCTATGTCATATAATAAATACAAAAAAAATTACTTATAATTATAATGACATTCAAATAACTTAATATACACAGTAGAAACTAGGCAGACAGAACTTTACACCCATAAATAAATTTATGTAGGATAATATTAATGTATCTTTTAATTTAATTACTATTTACAGGGGAAATTCGAGTTGAGTCACTTGTGAAACAATATGAAGATCTGAAGAAGGAAGGCTCTGGCAGAGTACAACGACATCTTCAGCGCCGACAACAAAAAATCAAAAAGAAATCATTCAAAACACCAATTGGAACAGATTAACCTGTATAATTAAATAAAAAATATATACATTTTGGTATTTTTTTCTGTCTCTGTTACTGGTTGTTGTTGTTGTAAAGATTTAACTGATATTTAAATGACACCAGTTCAAAGCTTTTTTTAACAACACAGATGTCGCTATTTTACTTATTGATATGTATTATGAATCTATGATAAACATATCATTTTCCAAATAATGTATTTACACTTAATTCTATTAGATACATAATAGAGATTAAATATGTCATGCCACTTAGGTAATTACTCAACTAATCATTAAAAAATGAAAATAAATATCAGACATTAGTACGAGATGCATGATCTCTTTACATCTTAGAGATAACGCATTCATCTCTCCATAGAACAAGTTGAGTTGCTCCATTGATAAATAATAAATTTGTTTCCTATAATAAATAAAATATAACTCAATAAGCTTATAATACAAAAGAAGTGTCTGAACTGAAACTAAAATTTATAAATGTTTTAAATTTTTATTAGTAACGTAAAGTAAAAATAGAGGAATGCCGTATATACTTGACATAATATATACCTACCTTTTATATAAATATTTTCAAACTTACTGGCGTAAAACTTAGCTGTTATATATTTTTTTAATATAGTTAAAAAGAAATCTATTTAGTTATCACGATGCTTAAAATTATCCTCACCTACTACACTACACCAAACAATCATACAATATAAAATCTTAAATTAGACTGGTGATGCTACCAATTTTCAATTATATTTTTTTAATCTGTACCAACATCAGAGCAATAGTATTGTAGTAAATTATTTTCTCTCAAGCATGATATTGCTTTCTCTTCCCAGTTATTATTGTTAACAACTCTTGGACTTGGATGTGGCAAATAGATAACCTGTAAGTTAAATACCACTGTAACGATTGATCTCTATTCCGACAGCTTATAAAAATGTATTTACCTTGACATTTTGTAGCAGAACATCCTTTGAAACAGTCTTTTGTGCTCTTAATGAACAGAATCTTCCTATTGCCACAACTGTTTCAACTTCATACAACTTCAATACATTTGCAAATACAACGTCACCTATATTATATAGTGATTTCAATTCCATACTCTGAAGAAAAAAACCATCATGCATGTTTATCAGGCTTTTAAGTTGAAGAACGTTGGAAATTTTGTGATAGAAATGAAAACTGAATTATGGATTTACTGATACTAGAGATATGCCCTTCACTTGGGTTGATTCTTACAGGACAGCTGAAGTTATAAATGTTCAAGCTGTGGCGCGGTTGTTCATCGGCGGCGATACCATATAAGAGACCCACCTGCTTCTTTGTCTAGTATAGAATAAAAAAGATAAGATGAAATTAAAAAATCATATTTGATATTGACTAACTATAAACCCAGATTCTTCACTTGTTTGATATAAATAGATTCAGATACATTTATATTTTACAATCTTTATTCATAGGTAGGTGTCTTTTTAGATGCTTTTGAAATTCAACACATTAAATATAGTCTTAAAAACATCTTTATAGCTATTGAATTTAAATAATACTTACACCAAAATCAGCTGGTGTAATATTAGATCCTCTACTATTCATCCATTGCTGATTTATGTAATTGTAAACAAAACTATACTCAAAGAACTTATCTGGAGAGCCACATAACGTCTTAAAAAGACCCCAGAATCGTTTTCCACTGACCTACAATAGAAAGCTTAAGTTTATTGATGTTGAAACACATGTACAACAGCATAAATCTCAAGCATGCTTTTCTTGTTATTTTAAATAATATTACCCCTGTGCTAAATACCTATAACTAAATTGGATGTAAATAAATTTAAAAGTGTACCATGAAGCGAGAGGTATCGGGTTCTAATTCCGATCCGGATAATTACAATTATATATGTATAATAATAATATATAATTTCAAATATATATAATATATTAAAATTTGTCTCTGGATTATTATTATTATTATTATCATCATCATCATCATTATCATGATGATGATGATGATAATATATTAAAATTTGTCTCTGGATGGGCTTGACAGTGGCCAGGCGAGTGTCTTAATACTGTCGCACCCATGGGAGAGCCATGCTGAAGCATATGTTGACGCTCTAATTGAGCCGGATCGTTCGAAGTGATACCACGGGCTCACATAATACTCAGCGTGAAATGGTACTTGTCCTGTATTTCACAAAGTGAGAGAGGATATCAAAGGCCCTTAAAAGTGCCGCTTAAATGGCATAAAAAGCCGGCAAAATAACCAATTCACGGACTGCGGGACGGTTGTTCATGAGCGGGTGTTCTTTAACTATATAAAAGACCCATCTGCTCCATTGTTCGCTATAGCATAAAAAACTCTTTCATATTTAACATATTGAAGACCTAATTAGTTTCGCTATAGACTTTTATTTTTTTATTCAGTAATCAAGAAAAATTTTCACTCAATATGAGTAGCATGCTTTTATTACAATAATTATATTTATTCTGATTGATGTTTAATTTTTTTTATATTGATATATACTTATCATAGTAGTTGCCATGTCTTTATTTTTCCAAAATAAAATAATATAAAATTGAATTTTAAATAATTATAATATTAGACCAAACAGAATTATAAAAAAATAAAAAGTTGTTTGATTTAAGTATTCATTCTATAATAATAACATTTTAGAGTTTTAATATACATTTATTATTTAAATTGGATTATCATTAGTAAGAAGATATTATTTGTAATCATCTTGGTATAAATCTTACCACCCACACAAAAAAATAAGAATTCTTAGATATAGAAAAGCCTATATAATAATGGAAGTTACTCATTATAAAAATATAAAAACCTCTTTTCTAGTACAGTCAAATCCTGTTACAGGGCGCGCTTTATTCTCTTCTGAAGGCTTACCTACATTTCCTTCAATTTCAAGCCAATCACGAACTGAAGAAATTTCACCAAATGGCACCTAAAATTAAGAATTTACTAATAAAACTAATTGTTGTTATAGGTAGAGTTTTTACTGAAGCTATATAGATTCTTACAATGCATATACCAGATATCAATTGTAATGTTTATGAACTGATGCATTAATGATCATAAATCGTAAACATAATGACAAACTCAGATCTTATTGACACATGTTAAGTAGAAGCTACTATATCTTATATATTTTATACTACTATATTTTATAGATATATTATCTATATCTTTACATTTGAACTTTAGAAACATTAGATTCTGAGATACCTTTTCCATTAAAATTTATTTATTTACTTTATGACATGGATGAACTAAACTCATGTTAAGCCAACAAATTTCAGTAGCATGATGATTGATGACATCAATTTTCTTAAGAAACTTATATGTAGCTATTGTGATAAGCTCAATTATTAGTATTATTTAATGTAGTAATAATTTAATGTAACTTGAATGTCTGTATATAACGATTTAATAATTACCAATTTAACTAGTTTCTTGCCAATATTAACAAATATAAATATAGTTTTAAATGCATATACATACTCCAGTCTGTGACATTCCCCATGGACCAGGATTCATACCAAAGAACATTATTTTCTTTTTTGTGCTGCAATATTTTCTTACATACAACTCAAACGTATTCCTAGCATATATAGTAGGATTGTATACATGAGTAATTGTTATAGGTAGCTTAATTTTTTCTAACGATTCATTGTAATCATCTATTATTTTCAAAAATTCATTACATATTGTATCATTAGGTGTTGAACATGAGAAGAAAGTTGAAACTACCTCTTCACCCATATTCTCTTTTAACAATATATCTTTCAAAGTAGTGTTGTTACTTCTTCAATGTCTTTAACAAAACACGATATGCAGCCTGCAGGGACCCTTATAGGGCCGTATAGGGCAGTGTAATAGAATTCCTGACAGACCCTGTAGAAATACTAATTTATATTCTTATATATCGCCGTAATAACACTATTTGTTTTATTAAATTAGCTTATGTTGGAATTTAATTACTTGGAAGTAAAATTGTAATTGTTATTTGATTATATTTATAAATTATAACAACACATGAAAATGACATTAGCAATGAGAATCTTATAATGACAAACAAACCTACGTCAAATTCATAGGGCACTACACAAACTATAATTGTTACATTCCAAGGGCAATTACTTACCGCTAAGAATTTTATATTTTACACCTTT
>DWCF01000582.1:0-42729 GCA_018230265.1 Delias oraia | reverse complement strand
ATAGCTTACAACGGAGCAGGTGGGTCTCCAATATGGTAAGAGAACACCGCCGCCCATGAACAACCGCGCCACTTGCGTTGCCGACTTTTTACGCCGCTTAAGCGGTACTTTTAAGGAATTCCGATATCGGCATTCACTCTTCGAAACACAGTATAAATACTATTTCACACTGAGTATTCTGTGAAAACTTCTATATTCCTTGATTAAGGACTTATCCTTAATCATGGAATCTTAATTCCTAAATACATATGTGGCTTGGCAAGGTAGGTCCTACGCTGGTTTCATGGGAATGAAACACTTTTGTAGGATTTTTTCGTCGTGGCAAGGACTGCAATTAATTTAATAGAATTTGAGGTTTAACAATGTTTTACAGAAATAAACTATAATTAATTTAAAAAAGCGACATAGACGTAGATGTTCGCAGTTACATATAAACTCAAGTCAAGGACTATTTCATCATTTACAATAAAGGTAACCTGAAAATAGTTAATATTTATCCATATTCATATATTTTATTGAATATACTTGAAGTGCGTGCTATAAACATATTATACACTTGCATATTTCTGTTAAAACATTGTATAAAGCTTTTCCTCGTAGTGCGGAAGTTAAAAGGAATTTTCAAAGCCTTATACACCGTTCTATTTTTAAAGCGTGGTCACAATGCAGCACTCGTTTAGTAGAGTTGCATTAAAAGTTTCCTTTCATCACACCCCTTGACCGTAGGTCCGGACGCCGCCTAAATCGGATTTAGAAAAGTTGAACAATGAAAGTGCACTGTTCAGTGAGAAGTTTTCACCTCAGTCTGGGCTTTAAGACACGTGAAACGATATAAGTGAAACTATAACCGTGTTACCGCGTTATTGGACTGAAATCATACGCAGATTTGTGATATCGACATTTCAGTCGATTTGATTGCTTAAATCTTTTAAAAAAATGCAAGCTTCAGTCAAATTATCTTAACTTTAGTTCTGACCGGACCAAAATGTAACAAGTTTGATTATTTTTATTAGGACCATGGTCCTCTTGGAGCTAGTCCACACCCATGGGTGTGTTGCCGGCCTTTCTGTTATATGTACGCTTTTTCACTACTTTTCATTATCAGTATAGATATGGACCAATTTCAAATGGTTGATTTAATTTATAAACACTTTTATATTATCGATAATAGTTTTCCTTTTACAATGATATTTGCAAGGTTATTGATAAGTAAGACTATTTGCATGTATAACTCTTTTTAGGGCATTTTGTATCATGCTTCACCTGCCCCATTTGCCTGCCCAAAAAAATTATTCGAAGACCTTAAATAGAGCATATTCAAAAAGCATATCCTTAAATAGCATATTCCTAAAAGGCCGACAACCGTGGGAGTGTTAATGTGCGGCGCACATCTTATCTGTGGTGAGCCTCGTGCTCGTTTATCTCCCGACTTTCATAAAAAAATTAATTTTCTGATTATCTTTGAATCTTTTCTTGGGAGAGCCATGCTGAAGCATATGCGGACGCACTAATTGAATCGGCTCGTCAGAAATGATACCACAGGCTCACAGAAAACTCAACGTGAAACAATACTTGTACTGTTTCGCTGAGTGAGTGAAGATATCGGAGGTCTTTAAAATGCCGTTTAACAACCAAAGCGCGGACTGTGGCGTGGTTGTCCATCAGCGGCGGTGTTCTCTTAGCATATAGGACACTCGCCTGCACCGTTGTACGCTATACTATGAAAGAAAGGAAACTATTCAACAACAATGTGATTGTATTTAAAGCCTTTGAAATGTCTAAAAATGTAATGTTTCATTCTAAGTAAATACTCGAACACTCAAAAGTCGTGCAAATAGTAATTTCATTTGTAAGAAAGCGTTTGAGCGTAGGCGTTCTAAGTTACAAGTAAAATTTGAGTCCGCCCAAGTTTCTCTACCTCTACGCTGGTTGTTTTCTTTGTGAGTGCCTGCAGCGTTTGTTTTACAGTTTAACATTGTTTCCTCTCCGATTGGAATGTACGCCCGCCTCCCGCCCGCCGCTATTGCTTTTGTGCAACGAAAGTCTACGCTGATGTTAAACTGTATCAGGTAATTCCCTAGGAGTGTGCTCGCATAGTTGGATTTCCTTTTTTTTTTTGGTAAGAAACGAACAGTTAAACTCTAGTTTACTAAACGACTTCTGCTCGTTAAAGAAATGCCGATGTTTTTCATTCCCGTCGTGTACGAGCTTTAGGATTACCAGACACTCTGTATTCTCTATTGCGTTAGGAAATCTGAATAAGTTGTCTTCGGGGGAAATGAGATTGCGTGCTCGCTAGTTGTAGTTTTTGTTGGGTTTTATTATATTTCTCGGAGCTTATAAATCCAAGTAATTTATTCAATAACTCAGTGCTCTAGTAAGCTGCACAGTGTTACAGATTGTTATATATTTTGTTTGTAATAATAGACAAAGCTATTTGCGTGTTATTTTTAATGATTAATTTAAAACTGAATACTAATCGTGAACATATATTGAAATCGATAAATATTATATAAATGACAAACTATTACAGTCTGATGTAATTGTACAGGTTAACGCTCCGTAAAAAAACGCTCTGTTTCATGTTCATATGACTGTTCATATCATTACATTTACCTATATATATATATATATTTTTTTCGTTTCAATATCTTGCGAATTTAGTACATATATAATGGTATGGTATAAAATAATTAGTAAATATAATAAGATAATAAGAGGAACGACTAAATGGTGTGGTTCTGTAAAAACTAAAGAAACAACATTTAAATACTTTAATTCAGGTGCATTGCTGATAGAATTTATTAATCTAAAATAACTAAAATTATGCATTTAAATAATAAAATCAATAATAAATTAATGCATCATAGAAAATGTAACGAAAAACTATGACATTCACTATAAAGAGGTTTTCTTTGTACATATACCACAATCTACCAGCCAGGTGGATTCTCGGAGTATAAAATAAAATAGTTATTGTTGACCATCTTTCTACACGTCTCACAAGAGCTACTGTCCATGCTCGCTTTCAATTACTTCTCGCGTCCTTGTCCGCTATAATTGGATTGGGCTGGCAACTTGTTGGCATTTTAATTGTGCCATTGTGGCGGGGCCGCGCCATCGGCCGAACCCAGCTACTTACTTATCGGCTGATCCCCTAATGGATTAGTACACCATTAACTAATCACAGATTGGATCTTTTTATTGCTCATGCGACTGGTCTGATTGAACTGTCGTGCTTCGATTTAAATGTCGCTTTTTATAAAGCTTAAACTTTTCTATCGAGCGTCACAGAAGTATACAGTACCTACGACTGGTATTAGATTAGAAAAAAATTAAGAGTCATGTGGTTGAGCGAAGTGAGTAAGGATTTTGGAGGCGACTGAAATAATATCTCCGGAGGCGTAAAAATCCGGTAACTCAACCAAAGCGCGAGTTGTCAATAGCGGTGTTGAACTCTTACCATAAACGAGACCCGCCTACGCCATTGTGTGCTATATAATTTTTAAAAAAATAACTAAAACTCACTCATACCCACAATTGTATATGCCTGAACCTTCTAATGATAAGTTGTAGCAGTGGTGTTGGGATATGCTTGTTAATATTTCATTTGAGAAAGTAAACGAAGGGCTGTCGACTAATTGTCGCGTCAATCAATTTGGCGTTTGATAAGTTCCCACGGCGATGGTGTAGTGTGGATAGAATTAAAATAAGGATTAAAAACACGCGAGAGATGTGGAGGTATACGCATCGAATACTTCCGAAATGGTTAGAAGTCGGCATTTTTGGAAATGAGAACATTAATGGAATGACTGACACGGATCGGGCGGCGGAGCGGGTTCGGGGAATCGTGGTGTGTTGTTGAATTTAAGGCATTTAGTAAATATTCGTTCGCGGAACGCTCGTTCAATGAAAATCAAGCGTCGGAACGAAATGTACGTAAGACCAATTTGTTGGAAAACAAATGAATACGCCGTTAATACTAATGCGTTCGTTTTGACTTTCATTCGGTGCTGTATGCAGTTTATAGGAGCCAGATATCGGCTAATAGAGATCTTCGTGGCTACATATCTTGAACTCTAATATGAACTACTATCTTGAGAATAACTGTGAAGTCAGGGGTTCAAAGCTCGGGCTGATTAAAAAAGTATAATTTATTCGATCTTTGTAATGACTTGACAGCGGTGGGCGAACGTCATAACACTGTTCTGCCCGTGGGAGAGCTGATGTGAGAGATACTGATGCATTTATTGGGCCGGCTCATCCGAAATTATAAGTTATCAACGGGGTCACATATTTCCAACTGTGTTTCACTTTGCCATTTGCTCAAGCAGCGTAAAAAGCAGCAACACAACCACCTAACCACGTATTGTTGCGCGGTAGTCCATGGCTGACTGTGATCTCTTACCTTAAAAACACGACACCCGCGATGCCCGCTACATAATATATAGAAAAGATTTTGTATAAATATTAATAAGAATGATTTATTATTTAAGCGCGTGACATTAGTTTTCAACGCAACGTTTAGTAGGCTTGCTTTCTTACATTGAATAAGAAGTAAAACCGATGTTTAGTAAGACAAAGAATCGCTCGCATATAACTTAAGATATGCCCTGTGATCTATTTTTATAATATGCTGATTCAACAAAGAAATAAACTTGTACTCACCGTCCTAAAGGTTTTGTTTGAGAGATGTGACGTTTTTGTCCGCCGCGGACGTTTCGCCGGCGCGACACAGTTCTGAATATATTATACAAATTTTAGAAATAAAAACAGGCCGAGAGTGACAGGTACACTTATTCCCCGTGCTCATTTTTCTGTGGGCCCTTTTATCGGATACCAATCGCCATCTTTCGCGTTGTAAGTATGAATAAAATATACATTTCTGTGCGGCGTGTTTCTGAATGGGAGCATCGGTCGGGCTTTAATGGGATTCCCAAGTTTTGGCGTTCAGTTCTATTACAGCTCTCGGATGGCAGTCGTTAATTTAAATTTCGCGCCTTGCTGGCTGCCGTATCAAAACTTATTTGACAATTATTATTATGTTAAATCTGTCACTGCCTTGTTGTCACAAACCCCCAATTTTCTTAGGGGTTTGAGACAGTTTGCCTTTGAGTATCGCGCTGGCAATTGGATCTGTTGAAGCGAATAACTCCGTATTGTGCTCTATGAGAGAAGTAGACGATCAGTATGGCGTTTACTAAGTGCCCGTTTTTATTAAGGCCGAACGGGTAGCAATAAGCGATTAATGAATGCAGGTATTTTAAGTAAGACACGCATTGAGACATTTGGCGGTTTTATGTCCGCTATTAACGTTTTCGCTAACGTTCGATTGTCCGAGTGTCTCTGGCTCCTTTGTTCCTTTTTGCTTTTTAAATTTTTCGCGGCCTTCTGCATTTGAATTCTTTCGTCTTCTACGAAAAGGCATCGAATGCTTCGCCTTTGTATCACTTTTTGTCATATTGTTGTGAATTCTACATTATTTACGGGTTCCGTTCGAGCTTAGTCTTGAGACCTATGTCATCTAGTTCTAGTTAATAGTTACTATTAACTAGACACTATTGTCTAATTTTTTATTTCTTTTCACTGGCAACGTTTCTTCAGTCCAACTGGCATTGCAGATCGACACTGGACAGGCACATTGGTGACGGTTATTTTTTGATGGTATTTTTTAAAAGAAAATAGATATGCATACGAAAAGAAGACTAACCAAAGAGAAGCGATTCTACGCTCATAGAAATTCTCAGTCTTTGCTGGACAGTGGGAATGTTGCCGGCCCCAGTACGTTCCCAAGTCGTATTGTCTCGGAAATATCTCTGCAGGCAGCTGATTCAACAGAGTGTTGGGGCGTAGCACAAAATGCTTTAAAATACGGATGAAACTTTGTATTCTGCCTCGATGTTAGGGCACAATTTATCTTATGTTTTAAACTGCAGATCAGTTCAATTGGCATTGCTGATTGTTTGGTTATTTTGTGATAGTCTTTAATACAATATTATAGTAATCATTAAAATTAAAATAAACTAGTTATTTACTAAATAAAACTAAAATTACGTACAATACATAATATGTTGCTCTTCCGCTAGTTGAGGTAATTTGAGAGTAAGTAATCAATCTGTTTCAAGTTTCTACGTTTACAATAGAGAAGCGATTTAAACTTCAGCAACATGTTCGCAACTTGTTTGTGTTGAGGCAATGTTAATTTTCTAACCACTATCACAGGCTGTGTCATGGTTAATGGGGGAGTCTTGTTGGATTTTTGGAATTGAGCCCGAAATACGACCGCTGAGCTGCTCATGCGTCCGATTGTTGCTTTGGTGGGCCTAGATTCGAATCTTGTAGAAATTAATTTCACTTAATACTAGATGGAAATAAGATCACTAATGCAAGAAGACGTCTACGCTAATTTTGCATGGTGTAGAACACTGCCAAGTGGTTCTTTACGATGATGTTACTGATAATTTTTCTTTGACACAAGCTGAACATAGCAAATATATTTTGACCGTATAAATAGCAGCCCAAAGTAGCTAATACCAAATAAAAATAAAATAATATTTTGATAAAACTGTAACAGTTAGACATATAGTATTTTAAAGTTTTAGTGGAGGTGTCTACTAAATGATAGAGACAGCCTCGTATTGAACTGCATTATGAAGCGAGAGGTATCGGGTTCGAACACAACTAATGCGCGGACTGTGATGTGGTTGTTCATGGCAGGCGATGTTCTCTTATTACATAAGAGGCCCATCTGCTCCGTTGTCCGCTATAGAATAAAAAAATTCTAGGTGATAGTTTTATAATTATTAAATTGGCAGCGCATGTAAAGCAAGGAATTATATAGGTATATTTTTTTACACTTTGACCTACTTTTTGTAAGTTTAAGTACGGATCCGTAGCTTTTTATAAATGCAATATTACCTATATGGAGATAGTTTATCTTGTGAAACTATGAAAGAATTTTCCAAATCTGTCTAAAATAAAGTAGTTTTTCAGCCTATTAAATTCAAACAAACAATATAAAACCTTTCCTTTCTTCTTTATAATATAAGTAAAAAAAACAATGATCAGCCATTGTAGCCGTTGGGAGCTGTTTTGATGAGACACCTTAAAATAACCTTCATAGAATAATAAAAATTGCCCTTTTTACTCATTGATCCGTAGCCAGTACTTTCTCTGGAGAAAAAGTGATTTAAAAAATACGGTAAAAGTGCGCGCAATTGCCTCAGTCAAGTTGTTAAAACAATTCAAAATAAAACGACTAGATGACTGAATCCAGAGAGCGAATCGCTCTGATTAGAAATTTCTAAGATTTTGCGGTTTTGTTAGGTCGAGCTAAATAAAATTGGTAAAACAATATCTGTTGCTTAAGAATTTAAATAAAAACAGGTAATTGAAATTGATTATAATTCACACGTCTTATAGCAGCTCTCTTTGTTATGATCCTTTGTGGTAAGAAATCAGCGTCGCCCATGGACAACTTCGCGTCAATCCGCGATTGTGCACACGAGTCAGGTGATCTTCCTGCTCGTGTGCAAACTGGCAATAGGAAGTTTCAATGTCGGGATGGCCATGCATTCGGAAAAGTTTTTTCTGGCACTAGATATGAGACAGTAATAGGAAATGAGAGCCAACTGTAGTATTGGAGAGACTACTACTACTGTCATTACGATACAGCCAATTGGGCTTTACAGAGCAAGGCGTATCGAGATGTCAGGTGTAGAAACTACTATCCAATTCTACTTCAACGTATCATTGGAATATATTCTTGCCTATATTACAATTATTTCACTAGATTTTTTTGTTTTATAATGTGTTTTATTGGCATAAATAATTTATATTATTGTGTTTTTGGTATTAGTACTAAAATATTATTATTCGAGTAGCAAAACAAACCCATTTTGCTTAATGTAGAATCACTTTTAAGAAGCCGCAGCCCCAACGCGGCACGACACAACCCTTCTGACGTTCCACTGCGGCGAAACGCAATGCGTCGAAACTTGGTAATTTATGTAATTACTTAAGGTTTTCATGTTTGAAACGCGATAAAGATTATGCAAAGTAAGATCAAACATTTAGATTTGATCTCGATATTTAATTTTGAAGAATTACCGACACATAAGTTTGTATCTGTGTTCTTAATATTCTAAATTGCAAATTAATTGTTTATCTGGGACTTTTTTTGATTATTTTGATTTTAATTTATTTATATATATATAAAAATAAAAATAAAAATTGGGAATTACAATGAATACAAGGAAAGTGAAAAAGGAGCAGCTCTCGCGCTCCACCGATTCAACCATCGTACGTTCGTTTTTAACAATAAAATTTGCGAAACTCATACAACTAATTACAGAGGTTTGATTAAAACATTTTTTTTCTGGAAATGGCGATAAATGAGCAGGAGGCTCACCTAGGACAAGCGACCCTTCGCCTGTCCATAGGCGCTTAGCCCTTTCAGGGCCGCGGGTGCTTTAACGGCTTTTAAGATGGTGCCCTTATTTGAAAGTTCCCAAATCGTATTATATTAGTTTGGAAATACCTGCGTTGTGTGCGGCACTGAATGCCTTAAAAACGCTTAGTTGTGGATAACAAGATCTCACGATTTTTAAACAGTTAGTTTATCGTCAACGCTCTTGTTTATGCTAATTTCACGTGAGCTCACCTGCTTCACCTGGGAATATTGAGTATCGAAGCGAGTTGAATTTTTAATGCGACACATTCGTACTATATTTAAATAATGTAAATTTTACATACAATTTGGATAAATGTAATTCGGTAATACAGGTTATTGCGGACAATATCCCAATCATTGCGGTATCGGAATGCTTTAAAACACACCGGCTCTACAACTTTAATGTATTTTCACATTATAACAACATCGATAATTACGCGACATAATTAATTTATCGTCCGTTTAATGCCGCCATTGTTTTTATTATTAAAAATTATTTAGGTTGACTGATGAAAAGTTATTGTTACACCTGTATTATATGTAAGCAATTTTAATAGCGTAGGTGAAAATTAAATTGATTATTTACCTTTATTGATTGTGCTTTTTTTATTTTCAAATTAAATTGTGGGAGAGCCATGCTAAAGCATACACTGACGCACAAAGTGAGCCGACTCGCCTAATATCACGGGCTAACAGAATAACAGCGTGAAACAGTATAGTCTCGTGAAGTGAAATAATACCTGTCATGTAGTGCTAAAAGCCGGCAACATACCAAATTTCAGATTTCAGTGTGGTTTACATGGGCGGCGACAATCTCTTACCACCAGAAAATACCTGCTGTGTTGTCCTGTATATAAAAAATGGTAATAACTGCTACTCAATTTGTTTTTCTCAAATCACAGGTTGTGGGAACGATATTTGAATTATTAAAAAAGTAAAAGTTTAGGAAAAATACTATTTCATATTTGATAGTTCATAGTCCAAAAATACATATCTGAAACTATAATTCACAATATCCTTTTCCATAAAGCTCAAAATTTTTTACTATAAAGAATATCGAAAAGCTAAAGATCGAATCGGCAACAAAATATATTCTATTTTTAGCTTCAAACACGAAATTCAAAGAAAACCTATATATTTGATAACAATATATCGAACACGACGCCAGATACCTTCTTTTATAATTCATTTCTTTTTGTCAGCGACAAGATCTTTAATTTATTTTTATATATTATGAACATACAATACATTTATTGTTAATACTCTATATAATGTAACGTATCAATCTTACAAATCGATACATCACAGTAATGTAATTCCGATTTATTTCTAAAAATATGAAGGGAAAGAAACAGGAGAGCAACTCAACTAGGATATATGGCCCATTGACACCGCCAGACTAATGACAAAATATATTACTTAAAATCGGCTTATTCAGTTATTTTTTTTGAGAAGCTTATCTGAATGCACACATGGGTCACTCGAACTGCGTATATATGACCGGCCTTTGTACATGTTACAGTCATAGAAAGCTACTACATTGGCCAAATGTGTTTGCTTGTTTCTTAGCCGTGTAGTTATTGTTTAATCTTGAACGGCTTGTTGAAATACCATTGAAAAGTAGGCTTATTCCGCAAATGTTACTTTATTTACAATGCAATTAGAAAATGCAATAAAATAGAGACATTAAAAGATTTCCATTACTCGCTACATCTTAGATCCTCTGTAGTAGCAAATTGCGTTTGCGAATACAATCTGAGCTTCCTCGGAACATCTTTACGATCCACTGATTTAACTAACTCGACATTTTCTTTGTATTTTTCCTATAAGTTTGTATGTGCGGGTTCTTTTGATGAAAATAATTACTCGTATGTTTTTTATTATCGTGCTACGCTGTGCGGCTTGTAAATTATTACTTAGTTTAAAGGGTATAGGCAGAGAGTTGGGAATAAACCTTTAAAGAAAACTAGCAATAAACAGGCACATACATACATCTATAAGTCGAATATGGCTAAAAAAATCGAGTGATAGAGTCTCGGAGCAAACACGTTTTGACGTGAGTCAAAATTCGTGATATTTCTATTGGTTGAATACTCCGAAATTGCTTTCTAAGAAACAGTACTTATACTGTCTTGTGGTGGACTTATATTGTCGAAGAATTCTTAAAGTTGGTAGCTTTATTTTTATTCAAACTATTGAAGTAATGAGTCTTAAATAAAACATTGCTATGCTCGACATACCAAGATAACATTTAGTTTATCGATTTATGGAGCGAATATGTACCAAAATGCCTTGGAGGCACTCGCTGATTATTTCGACTAATAAAGGGTTGACTTTTCGAGTAAAGGAGATTTTGGTGTAAGAAGGGAAGAGAATATAACATTTTTTCGAGATTCAGAAGTTTACAACTAATCGAGATTTGACTTAACGAGGTTCTATTTTACTTAAGTCTATTAAAAGATGTGTAATAAATCAACCTAATATTTCCTATTCCTTTTCGTTGCAAAAGTATCCTTTAACAATACACTCCATTAACATTGACTTTAGATTTTAAGTAGCTCCTGTGAACTACATACATTTAGGAAGGCTATGGCAATTTTCATGTCACTATGCACTATGCCATTATACATCGGTGTCGTGACGCCTCGAGACAACTTGCAATTATTATGTATGTTAAATAAGTTTTTTCTGACAGTGGACAGCGAAAGCCGTACAGTGGAATTAGTTATTATTTACCGTTTATTCACCTATTTAATTTATTTTCTGAAAACATTCGTAATATTTTAAGCATATGCTTTATTGAGTTTAATCTTAAATGGAAATGCAGTGATATTATAAAAGGACTTGTCTTTAGTATGGTAAGCTTATTAACATTGTATGCGCATAGTCAATTTTTGAGTGTATAACCATTACATTTTAAAATGTAATATTTATTCTTAATGATAAAATAAAATGCTAATAGCAAAACCCTCAGGTTCATTATGCGACATAGCCGAATAAATTGTCGCTTTTTACATCTCCGCGCTGTTACCAAAGTCCAAACAATATTACGACCGCTCGAGGATAAAACCTTGGCAATAAACCATTTACACTTTGGTAACTATAACAATTCATATGCGTTACCGTTTCGAAAATCGAATCATGAGCGATAAACTTCAATCAGTGCGTCGCATAAAAAGTAAATATCCAAAGTGTTCAACTCCAAAGACGCCGCAATTCCACAAGTTCACATTATTATAACGAGCCGACGGCTTGCCGCCGTGTGCAGGGCAAACTGTGCCCACGGCCACTTCGATAGGCGATAGTTTGGCGTGATGGCCGGCGATCGAGGCATGCGATAACAAGCCAGCGATAGCTGGACCCGTATTTTATTTATATATCAGTTCGCCTCTTTTTCAATAGTGCTTTTTCCCTCGCGCTGCGAAAATTCTGCTCTTTTAAGGCTTGCGCGATATGCGCGCTATTTATTACTGCAATTATTGGCTATGCAGTGGAGTATCGACAAATTATTATTAACTATAGGCAAACTCTGATGGAATTCGCCAGATTTCAAGCCGTTCGGACGATCCGTTGTACCTATTGTAATGTTTCTTTATTTCAATCAATAAATTTAACTCGTTTTCCTGAATCTTAAAGTTCTTGCATGTTTTTCCTTAATATATTGTATTGCAAAGGCGGAGTAACTCTTTGTATACACGCCATAAAATGCATAGAAAGATTGGAAATGTGAAGCCGGGAAAGGGGTTCGACGGGCGAGCCTCGGGCGACGGCGCAGTTCATTAAGGAGCGGGTCGCGATGGCATTGTTAACGTTTTTAATTCATGTGTCCGATACACGCGCCGCCTTCTCGTGCGCCGAGACTGCTGGGAAATCTCGTTGGAAAATTAACGCCACAATTTTTATACCTTTTTTCTCGTTTACGAGGCGCTTCCATTTTATTTATTTCACGCTCCGATAGCCACACAGCGTTTAGTTAGTACTTTTTCTACTTTGATTTTTTTATTATTATCATTTGTGCCTTGTTTTAAAATGAAGTAGGTCATAAAAAGTTTTAATGTCGTTTTGCGTGTGGCGAGGGCTCTTATGCAATTAGTAATTATATTATTTTTTGTAATTAGTGTCCCTTATGCAATTTGCTTATCAGCTTTGCTTTTCAATATTCTTATTTAGTTAATTATGCTACCGTCAAGAAAAAATAATAAAATTAGCATTGATTTTAAAATTAAAATACAACAAGCATGTGTTGTTTATTGTAATATTATAAGGGTTAGGGGTGTCCATGGGCGGAGGACCGCTTATCGTAGGAGAGCCTTCTTCAAAAACATTTTTTAGGATGAACAGTCGGTTGAGAACCTCGTAGCTTAGTGATCTTAAAAGCGTACCACTGCGCCAGGAATACCGGGTTCGAATATCAATCCGAATGTCAATTTTAAATTACTTGTAATTTATATTCGTTCCCTGGAAAGGCTTAGCATTGGACGAGCGAGTGTCTCTGATGACTCAATCTACTTAGGTACTGTGTAGAGACCAGATCGAGGTTTACTTTGTATATTGTATTTCTCAATACACAGGAGACTGAGAATGTACCTCGTATGTTGGGATCCTTGGTTTGAACGCATAGTATGACCCCCGAGAGCCATACTTGGGTTGAAAGGCTCAAGGGTACACTGAGCCAGTCGAAATTCTGCCGGCTGGTGGCGTGTTGGTTGAGTCCGGGTATTGCACACACACATCCTCTTCCGAGAGGGAAATGTGTAAATGCATGGCCTCATTATAAAAAACGCCGGTTAAAATATGCTCTAGTCTAGATCAAATTAATTTTTGGCGTGCCTATAACTGCTACGTCATGCCGTTGAGTTAGTAACAAAAAATAGTACGCATGCACATCAAACTGTATATGTATAATAGAGCCGAGCAAAAAGTTAATTGTTTTGATTGGCGGTCCGTACACAATCCGGGCGCGTCGGTCGCGAGTTATCGCCACGGAAAACCGACCGATCTTAATTAGTTTTCACGTCTCCGAAGGCGCCTAGCGCGATACAATCTCTCACCTGTTGAAATTTGTTCCCCTTTTACGGGGAAAGAGTGATAATCTTTTTGTCTTAGTGCGCGTCTGTGTGTGCGCCGCGAGCGGTGACGTATGGTGATTGGCTTCCTCGTCCCGGCCCGTATCTTGTTTATCATCGGAACAATTCTCGGGACGTTTGCGCGAGAACAATATTTGAATATTGGAAGACGTTCGTTTTGGTTGCTGTTGTTGTTTTTTCTCGTCGGTAAATAGATTAGAGCAACGCGTGTCGGCGAATTTAATTTGTTCTGTCGGCCCGCGAGGCGTGATATCTTTTTAATTTGTTTTGTTCTACGCGGAATGCGATCGGAGATATTCCATTGTTGAATTGTTTGGATATCACGTCGTCAGCTTGTAAGTTTAACAGCGTCGGGATGAGTTGCCAGTGTTAGTGATTTGATTTATTAATGCTATTCAATCTGAACGAAATCAATGCAATCTCTCGTTCGTCAATTACATTTTTAATCTCTCCGATGCTTCTATTATTTCAGACACACCGTGTTAAGTGGAGACGGTTGGTAACTAGTTCTTTTTAATACAAAGCTGTTGTCTACACTAATATTATAAAGGGGATATGTTCGATTGTTTGTTTGTATTGAATAACCCCGAAACTGCGTGATAGATTTGATTAATTCATTTTGGAATTAGTTTTGTCAGTCACTCTATTCGAAACATATCGTGTATAATTTAATAATGTAAGTATTAGAAAAAAGTCTCGAGGTCAGCGCCAACCCCGTTCGGCTAGGCTGCAACGTTTGCCTGCTCTGTTTTTTTTAATGAAAACAACTAGGCAATCGAGGAGAAGACTCACCTAGAATAAGCGGTCCTCCGCCCATGGATACCCTCAGCGTCTGCCGGACTGCGAGTGCGGTGCCGGTCTTTTAGTACGCTCTCTTTTTGAAGGACCCACGTCGTATTGGTTTGGAAGTGCCACTGCAGGCAGTTGATACCAAAGAATGGTGGTGCGCGGTACAAATTCCATCTAAAACGTTCAGTTGTTCTAGCGCGATACGCGTAAATATAATTAATATATTTGTTTCTCTGAGCGTATTATAAAAATTAAGCAACTGCGGAAACATCAATAAAATTGAAATTCGAACTCATTTCATTTTATTAGCATTAATCTCAAAGGAGACTTTATTTACAATACCATTAAACGCTGATTTATTTTGTACAGCAGTTATTCGCGAAAAGTCGTTTTCAATAATAATTATAGTATGACGGACGTTCGCGAATGTATTTTTACGGCTTTAGGCAACAATAAACTGAACGGTTATTAAGTTGTAAAGTATTTTGATTTGAACGAACACGAATCGTTTATTCGTTTAACGAATCATAACATAAAGATATGCATCATTTTTGAGATTTATGATATTTCTGAAATATGTCGTTTAAAGTTTTCATACAATTGTCCGCGTGTCAATATATGCTTATAGATTTGAGTAGTATGAATGAATTAATGTATGTTTTTTTATAATATACAAGGCGTAAGATAGGAGGATTCTTCTTTATTTTAATTCCCAACCGTCTCCGCGGCTTAGTTGGTTTCTTTCGCCGTTTGAGTGGTTTCATTTCACAGCCTCCGATATCCTCACTCTCTCTGCGAAACATAATACAGGTACCGTTTCACGCTGAGTATCCTGTGAGCCCGTGGTCGGAGGTAGACCTTCACTACGGAGGAGTCAGCCCTATTAGCGCGTCATTATATGTAATAGTATGGATTTTCCACGGGTACAACACAATGTATTGCTAGTACTTATTGTTATCAATCCTGTACTATCACATAATAAACTTTAATCTTATACTAAGAATTTGCAACCGTGGGTAAGCCATACTGAAGCGTATGCTGAAATGATGCCACGGTCCGAAGTAATACCAAAGAATGCTCAGCGTGAAACGGTACATGTGTATTAGTTTATTGAGCATACATATCATGTGACATGTCGTCTCTGCGATATGACGCTGAGTTGGCAACTTTACAAATTCTTAACCAATAAGAGCGTAGAAGCGTCGGCCTCTAGTAGAGGCGCAGCAGCAGAGCTACCTCATTCCTCAGCGCAGCCACGCTTCAGCTTAACGCCCCATAATTGTTTCCATAAAATATAGTGTCGTAATTTAGATAAAGAGCCGGCACCGGCGGTTAGTGGTTAGTTTAGTTTTACGTCTTAATTCGTGTTTGATGGATAACGTTTTCCATTAGTGGCGCTTCTTAATGTTTTTTTCTGGCCGCCGCTCATAAGTGGCCGCTTGGTGATGACATCAATCACTGATGACCAGGCTTATCAGCCGGTGGCGTCGATTGATCACCGGCGCTGCCCGCTATCGCCGTAATTATATTGAATAATCACACCAGCGACGTATGTTTTCATTGTTTTGTTAGCGTCGAACTTATCTTTTGTTTGGGCGTATTTAATCGGATCAACGGCTGTGTGACGTTCGGAAGATTGGTGCGGAAAATTAAAGGGTTGATATGTCGGGGGTGGTTTTGATTGCATTTAACTCGTCTTGAGCTACTTTGGACACAGAACTCTCAGCGTGCAACGGTACTTACACTGTGTTTCGCTCAACGAGTGAGGATGTCGCTTAAGCGGCGTAAAAGGTCGACAACACAATCACAGCGCGGGGCGTGTCCCGGTTGTCCGTGTGTGACGGTCATATAGGAAAAAAACGATGCGAAAAACGTAACACATAATTTGCAACAAAGCACGTCGCTGTCGTAGAAAACTTCCGACTGTTACTTGTATTTGCGTAATTTTTCAAAATAAGCGCTGACTACTTTTTAAAAGTTGAAATATGCATACGTTTTAGCGTGACTTTTCAATCGTTGCTTTCGAGCGGCATATAAAACCATTACCATTTCAACTCTGTGGAATAAGGTGTCTGCTTTGGTAAATACCATGCAAATCCAGCTTAATACGACTTGGGAACCTTCAAGAAGTAACCTAAATATCTAAAAGTCCGGTAATATATTTGCGGCCCGCAGGGGTTAGGAGGTGTCCATGGGCGGACGCCTGCCTATCATAGGTGAACCTGTTCGTACATACGTCATCATTTAGTCATATGAAAACGAATTGTATCAATTTTGACTTAATCTAAAGTGAATACGGGATAAATATGTACTAACAATAGCAGCAAAATACGCTATAAACTAAGTAATTAATATTTTTACGGTTAACTCTAAATAGGACCCGTATGCCGTTAAATTAAAGTCGAGCCGTAAATTTTTATTTATAGGTTTAATATTTATTTTTTATAAAAGAGTTTTACGAGCAAAAAGGTAATATCTCAAACTCAGCCCCCCGCTACGAGGTCCGCCTTAATCACACATATTTATGCATCTTTTATTCGCCTAACTTAGTATCGTGAATTTGACCCCGGGCCGCGTACCTACATAAAGAATTATGATGCCGAAGTAAAACAGTAATAAAATTTCAAAAGGATCTTTTTATTATTCAGAACATATTTTTCGTATTAAATAAAGGCGTGGCGTTAATATTAGAATGGATAAAAAGTTCTGCATACTTTTCCGATTTCAAGAGAGCTTTCTGCGTTTGATTTTACTTTTTTATGTGTCTTAAGCTATTGTGGAGTGATTTTAAGAAAGTTTTAGTTTGATAGATTTTATAAATTTTTAGATATTAATGGAAATTAATTGGGATACTGGCAACAGTTCACAAGTAGTAACAGAAAATTAATATCTAAATCGAAGACTTCTTTTTTATTGTTTTACAAGTCGTAACGATTCAAAAACTGTGAATTCTGGGGTACCTACCGGAATTGAACACGTTTGAATAAAAATGAATTCAGATGAATTATGGAATGACAAGGGCTAAGCGAGTATTGTGGCACTCTTAACAGTGGAAAAGTCATGCTAAAGCAACATACACACAAACAACAATAACCGATTTTAATGTCGATGTGTGAAACAGTACTGCACTCGCAACCACGTAGGTGATCAGAGTTCCATTGTTTCTGATTGCATGCTGACCGCGTTAATCGCGATCTGAGTTAATACGGTTTTTGTTGTAATCTTAGACGGGACGGTGGCGCGTGAAATTGCAGGATAGACAGGGATGATTTTCGCGTCATCCCGGCATAAAGGCTGTAATTGTTGCGCATCGGGTGGAACTAATGCGGACGTAATGGAACGGGACTGAGCCGCGGGATCGAATAATAAAAATATTTTAGAGCGCAGTGCAAGAACAAAGGGTTTGCGCGGAAGCTGGTCGGTAAATGGGCATCGATTCTAGTGAGACGTTGATGTTGCTCGTATATTTACAGAAACATATACATGTATATAGGTACGGTTCAATTGCAAAGGTCTAAAAAAGTGTTATTCTAGTTTCTAAGTATGTTTATTTTTATAAAAACATTGCGCAGAACGAAAAATACGGCGCTGTTTCAGAAAATATATGCTAACCCAGTGCTTAATTGATTACTTACTGAAAGAATTATTTAATTACAGTTTTGTTATCCATAGTGCAACAAGCACTGGGGGTGTCCATGGGTGGAGGCGGGTCCGTTTATACTACATGAGCCTCCTGCTCGTTTGTCTGCAATTTTTGTTGTATCTCATATATAAAAAAAAATTATTTTCGCAATACTTTCTGTTTTATTTCATAAAAAACTAATGACATAAAAAAGCAGTCCTTCTAAAGGATTAAATAGTTTTTTTTTAAATATTGTACAAAGATTAAATATATAATGTAAGATAGAAAGGTCTATAAATGAAAATTAAGTAATTTTATATTTGTGTATGTGTATAATGAGCGTTGTCAAAACACCTGCAGCCCGTGTAATGGTTCCTGTGTAGTGAATCAATTGGGCATACGTGCGATGCGAGGAAGGTGGTTTCCGATGGGTCAGTGAAAAAAACACGATGGGTTAGTACAAAGCGGCTGCTTTTATGTGGTCATTAAAATGATTGCTTGACTAACGAGACGATGAAAGATATTGATTTTTTTTAACAATGCCATAATGAGATTTTGGTTGTTCAACCAAGTAGTAATTTTATAGATATTAGGAAAAATCATCACGATGCTAGTCCGATTTGTTGAAATAATGATTGGATTTGGAAAGCAAAGAAAGATTTTTTTTATATTTTTAGAAGTTTTTCAATTATTCGGAACATCGGGTCAGTCGGGTCATCTTTTAGTTAAAGAATACCGCTGCCCATGGACAACAACGCAACAATCCTCGCTTTGGTGTTTTTTTTCCGCCGCTTAGGTGGCATAACTTCTGGTATGATCGCTCATTAATTGAACTGTACAAGTACTATTTCAATCTGATATTATACTAAGATGGTTGCAAGTAATACATATTTTATGATAGAATATAGATTATGATAGTTTAGCCTTGTATAATTACTTGGCTACTTAGTTCAATTGATTTCTGAAAAAAAAAGAGTTAAATATAGGGATGGATGGAAAGTTTAAATTCTTATTTTTTGACCATATTTATCATATTTAGCTTAATGTTTAAAACATGTAAAGACATTAATTGGTATTTCTTAATTTGAATTTGGACGTGCTTGGCGCTGTCGCTGTCTATGAACGAAATATCATGTTGTTTTGATCATGCTGAATGATCATAGAACGTAGTGGCGATAAAGAGTAATAAAAACTTATGTTAAATTAAATAATGAATATAGTTTATTAAGTTGTGTTTTTTATTATATAGCGGACAACGGAGTAGGTGGGTCTTCTATATGGTAAGAGAATACCGCCGCCCATGAACAACCGCGCCAGTCCGCGCTTTATATAATATGACGATTATATTATTTTTATGCGTTTGTATATAGCTGAATTCAATTGTGCACTTTGTTGTAGGTGTTTTCCATTACAGACGCGGCATTTCCAGAACTTACCGCAAAGAGCGCGACGTTGCCTCAAGTCTGTCTGAGTGCGGCAGCCGTGTTAAAAATAAAAATGGCCGGAATAAAATTGGTCGCTATTAAATGTCGCTTCGTACTGGCCATTTGGCATCGTTCTACATCTGTAGTCAGTAGTCACTTGGTCGAATCGCTCGCTGAATTTTTATGTCCCGCTGAATCTGCATTTCTCCTTGCACATTGATATGTGAACGGAATATCTTCGGGCTCTAGTGTTGCAGTTGGTACTTATGACACGCTCGGGGGCTTTGGTATTTATTGCAATTGGGGATTTTATACTGTTTAGCTCGTTTAATCATTATTACAGTGCTTGTAGTTGCTTCATCCTAACATCTCTTTATATGACCTAAGCTAACACAGATAACTTTTTGCAATATAAATATGAGAGATGTATGTTTTCGCGTATGATGCAAATTGTTACAGGTTTTATTAAACTCTGCTACTCATTTCATTACTTTATACTCGTTTAGGCAGAGTTCGTTAGATACGTTAGACCGTTTATCTTCGAGTTATCTTGTAAATCCAACTACCATAAAAAGATTTGATTTTTTGGCTAAACATACAGTCCATGAAAACTGAAACTTTAATAAACGCGAATATTTTTGATTGTTCTCACTCGAATTCAGATTTTTTTCACAATGCTCCTTGGAGCTAGCTACCTATAGAGTTTTACGATAAAAGCGAGCGGGCGTGATGGCACACTTAAAATATGTTGCCACGATAACTTCATACGCTGCTTAGCTGTTCGCAACTGCTAGCAACAAAATGTTATAAGGACGAACGTCAGTGTATCAAAGATCGATACAGTGTTACGCAATATTCCGTGTTATCGCAGAGCATGTAGAGTACGTGGAAATATCATAATCGTTACTCATTATAGTTACTGAAGTTACTTGGTGAACAAATTCAAAGGCATTTATGCAAATATAAGGGGCACTTTTGCAAGTCAATTTACAATAGTAAAGCTACCATTGGTTCGGAAGAACCAACAAGAAACTGATAGGGTTTAATTGTTTTTTTTCGCCAAATTTATAATAGTTGGTTTATTTGTTTGCTAGTTTAAAAGGTATCAGTTGGTGCTTGTGCAGAATCTGTGCAAATTCATGCACTTTTCTTAATTAAAGTATTTTCTACAAAATTCTTGAGTTTATATGTGAACCACAAGAGTATGTGTTTGTATGTTTGTCATTTTAGACTCTAAAATAGAAAGGATTCCTTATAGGCGCCGCTATTAGAAACATATCAAAATTATTAGCTTTCAACGCCAGTAATACGATTAAATAATAGTTTTATATATTTAATTGATATTTTTTATGAAGAGGAGGAGGTTTACCTAAAATAAGGCCCTCTGCCCATGAACACCGTTATCCTTTTCTGGACCTGTTGCCTGCTGCCGGCGTTGTAAGGATACGCTCTTTTTTTTAAGGGCCCCCAAGTCATATTTATTTGGAAATACCTCAGTTAGTGCGCGAAGCAAAATGCTTTCAAAACTTAACATTCGATTTTACATATTATATGAGTATTTTTACGTGCATACTCTACATGCTTTGTAATAAAATATATTATATATTATCATAATATTGAGTCAATGTTACATATTTCCCTTTGATTTGAGCAGTTTATAATATTGAACCGTAATTAATTCCTTAACTATACGAGTTATACGCGAAATTCACAGCTTGTTGATATCGTACACGGTTCACTGTCTAGAGTCTAGACTCTACCATTCGCACGTACACCGATATGCTTGGAGCGCTAAATCTCTTGGTATAGATTATGCACCTTGCCTCTGACCTTTCCTACAAAAGGCTTCAACGGACTCGTTGAATCTACGGAGTTGTTATCCGATTTCAATATTTATCGTTTCATAAATAATATGTAGGTACTTGAATGTATTGTCGATTCGTTTGTAGTTTCTAGTTTGCACTGTTGGTTTGCGTAATTAAATACAAAAATTATTTAGCTATCATCATTTAAGCCGTAAAACGTCCACTGCTGGACATAGGCCTCCTCTTTGGATATCATATACCTGTCGGAGGTATGCATATTTTGCATACATGCATTTAGCTATGTTTATTTAAAATTATTCAGCTAAATTAAAATCGGTTGTTTGACGGTGGCGGTGCATTCTAGTATTTACGAGTGTGTACACCTTAAGTATGCGCGGCGAATGTTGTTTTTCAGATTTTATATTATTTGATCAATATATAATAATGTGTATGTTAATAATTATTGTCTTTATGTTGATTTTTAGTATTCTTTATGAAAGCAGGTAGGTGAATGGGAGGAGACTCACTTACGTAGGATAAGCGGTCTAAGATCTTCCGCCCATGGACACCCCTAGCGCCTGCTGCCTTTTAGGAATTGGTACGCTCCTTTTTTGATGGTCCCCAAGTCGTATTGGTTTATAAGTATCTCTGCGGGCTGCTGATTTCACAGAGTGGTGAAATATTCAACGAAAAACATCAAAACAATCCAAATAAATCTTCAAAAACCAAATAAGTGTTAATAAATAATTGTATCTACTGTAATCTAAGTATATGGATTTTTTACCGTTGTTAACTTCATAAATCAAAGGATAAAAAGATCGGAGAGTTGTTTATTAGCAAAATCTAACGAGAGGTTCACTCAGCCGGTAGAGTCGTTGTTCGCTGTTGTCCTTTGCGTCGAGGGCTTGGCACAGTTTCATACAATATTGCAACTATCTTGGCAATCGGCTCATCGTAAATAAAGGCCGCTCGACGTGTCGCAAACTCTTCGTTTTACCCATATATCTCATTAATGAGCTACTCAGATCGCTTGTGGATTAGATTGCTCGAGTGTAGCGCTGATAGTGGCTGTAGGAGCGGGTCCGTAATGTAACTTTGTTAGCCCTTAAAAGTGGAGCGGCCGTGGGGGCGAATTATTCAATTAGCGGTGTTTCGGTGTGTGTTATCCTACCAAGATTACAAGGAGTATTTATTCTATATATGCTTTAAGCGTGACGTTATCCGTGTGGAAATATAGCTTACCCTAGACAGTAACATGTACTGAAACTAAAGAAATTTTAAAAGAGTTCCTGTATTTTGAGTTAATTAATTAAAAACACGTTAAAAATAGTATTTCTTAATTTTAAATTTGTCGAACATAAGCGTTGTCACGACGACGTAGTGTCGTACGAGTTATGAAATATTATATTAAAGGAAATACTAAATAGAGTTTATTAAATTGTGTGAATTGAGAGGTGTTCTCAATAGACTTTTACTGTCGCTACTTTATTTTCAAGTAAGATTTTTGGTAAGCTTAACTTTATTGAAGGTGTCTTAAAAAAAAAGAATTTTATTTCTAAAAAAAATATTAAATTAACAAATCTTGCTACCTGTATTTTTTTTTATATTGTACTAAGTGTTTTGAAGTACCTACAGGTTTTAACACATCTTTCTATGTAAAGGTTAAAAAAGTTGGTATTGATACATACCTTTACTATTTTTTTATGTAACATATGTATGTATACTAAACACGTTTAAATGTGTTTTTTTTAATCTACTGAGGAAATGATGAAATCGAGATTTTGTTTTATTTGACTATATCAAGAATTCTCGTGAAACGTTTAAAAATTAAAAAGGCGTTAAAACTATTATTATCTCGTTTTAATACTGGCATAAAGGTTTTATTACGATTTATATAAACGGTTCATTTATATTCGCGTTAAAATTAACTATTTCGCCGTTAACGATGCTTAACAAGTGAATAAATAAAACTCACTTCTGATACTACATACTGAAATGGCATCTAGTATGAATAAGTTATTAGTTTTTATGATTAATAAAATGTGCTCTTGAATTTATGTTTTTTATACTTTCTGTAGTAATTTTTGAGAGTCGTAGCTAAGTGGTCTTATAAGTCTACCAAGAAGCGAGAGGTATAGGGTTCGATAGCCGGTGCTAATAACAATTTATAATTTTTTTGCTTTTGGAAGAGATTCACAGTGGCCGAGCGAGTATTTAAAGACTTTCCAATCTGTAGAAGAGTCATTGATTAGGGCAGTTCCTCCGGCGGCGTAAAAAGCCGGGTAACACAACCAAAGCGCGGTTTGTGGCGGCGCTAATCTCCTATCATAGAGGAGGCCTGCTCCGTTGCCCGCTTTACGATTCCGTCGCGTATTGAATAAGATTCAAGTTCAGGGGTATTTAGATGTCCTTTTAAGCTCAATTAGCACCAAGATGTCAGGTAAAACTAAAGGGGCTCGAGTTAGACAACGATAACTAAACCAGCTTAGACGCAACGGATTATTCAGCATCATAGTGAGCCTAAAACATCCTCTGATCCTTTCGTATTACGCCGGCTTACGTGAGCTTCGGTTGCAAATTACTATTTCCCTCACAATGATAAATTTAGTTACGCCATAGCGGCGTTTTGATGTGTCTGTAATGGATTGGTTAGATCTTAATTAGCAACGCGTGTTTTAAGCACGAGATACCGATGTATCTCGTTGACAGTGAAGTTCTTGCAGCTACATATAAGTGGACTTATCACGAAGCGAGAGGTGTCGGGTTTGATCCCCGGTCCGAATGAAACATAATTTATTATCGTTAGTGGCCGGCTGAAGTTTTAACACTATCCTACCCGTAAGAGATGCTCAAATTGGGCCGGCTCGTCTTATAATATCAGAATGAAATCATAATATGAAATAGTACTTATACCTACCGTGTTTCGGAGTTACATCGGATTCCCTTGAAATTAAACCGCTCAAGCGGCGTTAAAGGCAGGCGACACAGGCAAAGCGTGGATTCAGGCGGAGTTGTCCATCGGTAGCGGTGGTCTCTTACCATAGAGAAGACCTATCGGCTCCGTTTTCTACAATATAAAAAAATTAAAACAATTTCATGTAATATCCCCATTTTGATAATTTTTATTAAAAATTAACGTCCGCCTGTTACAACATTGAACGGAGGCAATATTTTTCGTTATTGAAAACTAAAACTTGTAATTCATCATCATCGCATGCACATTGTGCATCGTATGAGACGAAGAGTGTCCGAATTTGCAAACAATGGCTTGTCGGCTGCCGTGTGGCGGCGGCGACATTTGCGCCGTCGAAACAGACTCGCATCTGACGCCATCTTCATTCCCTTTTTAGTCCAGTTTTTAGTCTTCCGAATACCTATCCTAACTTAGACGCTAAATCAGTAGTTTCACGCTGTTGTCCTATGAGGCTGCGGTATTATGTCGAGATTTGACAGTGTTAAGCCATTCTCCCAAGCACTGCCAAATCTCTCCAATTACCGAATAAATTATAATTTCTTTTCAAACTGCGATCGAAGCCGGTACATCTTCATAGTAGTTTACAAGACCGGTTGAATATGAATTGAAACAGTCAATGCAGTTTTATTGTTAATTCTAAATAATTAAATTTGTGGTAAATTTAATTCTTTTCATACCGTAACATTAGTAGACTAACGTTATTGCTAGATATGTTAAGGCTTAAAAGTTTTTATTGAATATGAAATAGACGATACTTAACCCCCGTTGTAATGATTTAGAGTAGGTGTTTTTCTCTCCAAGTTGAAAGACGCGAGTGTTAGCTAGTGCACTATAAAAATTTAATGAATCGGTAATGCTACGAAACTTGTGAAATCAAATAGCAAAACTACTCACTCGGGCACTTGAACGAGTCGCGCCGTTAAAATATCGTAGTTACGAATTTAAAACCTCCTCTCAAACTAGCAAATTGTACGGCCCAATTTAATACACCGTCTCGTTTTAAAACAAAGAGCGGTGTTAGCTCAGCTTTTTATAACGGCCGAGCGGCGTTCATTGCAACCGTGAAAAAGTAGAATTTGCTTGAATAATAAATAGGGAAGTTTCATTGCGAAACTGGAACGCGATATGACAGTTTTTGCCTATCGTAATGAGTGAATTAACTCGCCTTTATTATGTGCGCAGCTTTGAAGCTCGTCGTGGCTGTATCAAAGGCGGAAATCTTTCAATAAATTTGTATATGAAGGTATATTTGTAGCGGAAGTTCAGTATGTCAGCGCTATTTTAAAATCAAGTTCATAATGTTTTCTAGTATATGTTAGGTTGTTAGTTATAATCCAAGTTAAAATACTGCTGATATTGTGAGATTAGATATACAGCTAGGGGTGAGTACGCAATATGTGACACATACGAACAAATGCTCATTCAGAGCCTCGTAGTTTAATGGTTTCAAAAGTGTACTATGAAGCGAAAGGTATCGGGTTCGAATCCCGGTCAGGACAGTTATAATTTAATTTACAATTTATTCGGTCTCTGGAAGGGCTTGACAGTGACCGGACGAGTCTGTTAATACTGTCGCATCCGTTGAAGAACCATGTTGAAGGATATACTGACGTACTAATTGGGTCGACTCGTCCGAAGTGATACCACGGGCTCACAGAACTCTCAACGTGAAACGGTACTTTACTGTGAGTGAGTGAGGATATCGGAGGCCCTTAAAAGTGACGCTTAAGCAGCGTAAAAATGCGGCATCACAAGCAATTCGCGAGCTGTGGCGAGGTTGTTCATGGATGGCGGTGTTCTCTTATATAGGAGACTCACCATCTCCGCTGTCCGCTATAGAATAAAAAAATACATTTAGTATGGCGGCTATGGTTTTATATCTATGTGTAAGTGTGTAAAAAGTCACGAGCTCGATGTGGATATGGGTGAGTATACATACGCCCTGGGACGTTTAAGTCGAAAAGCGCAAAAGCATTACATTGATGACCAGGCGATGTACAACAACTTTACTAGGGCTGATACATTTAGGAAGATGGCCGCACCTGTTACGTATAAGTGGCAAAAGATCACGGCTACTAATCATTACACACGGAAGAATATATAAACGCCCTAGGATCTCGGTGACAAGAAAATACAGAACAACTAGTGTAAAAGAAAACACATGTATGACTAAGTGCCTACTAATTAGATACGAATGAGTGTATATACTTCCTAAAATATTTAAGTTAAAAATGCATAAAATTTGCATGACATTATGATGCACAACAATTGTAAAAAATAACATTCTCTCTCTCTCTCGTGCTATCTATCTCTATATTAGCATTCAAGTATTGCGGTTTTAAAAAAAGAAAGCAGTTGCTTTTGTATTTATAAAATTGTTTGCGTAAAGATGGCATCGTTTTCTTGAATCTTCCATTCGAACAACGTGATGTCGTGCAATTTCTTACATTAATATTGTTGTATGTCGCTATCGTGTTATATTCTTAACAATGAAATAAAATCTCACAGGAATAATGCAGGAGCAGCTAACTCAACAGACAACGTCGATGGGAAGCGGCAACGAACGTTATATCGCATTTAGCACAGAAAAATAAAGCGAACATGTTTTGTTCAATATCAAACAATAGTTCCGGCTTTGATACAAAAGCTGTCAGGCTATGTAGGAAATAAGCGCAAGATCTCGTCCATTGTCGCTGCAAATCAGCACGGACAATCTTCCAATAGAATATCGGGATCTTATCCGGATGAGGAATTGAGATCGCATTCCCGTCGACGCGGGCCGGATATCCCCAGCGCCCGTTGCGATTATTGACTGCGTTTTCTTTGCCTCTGCGAGCCCTCCTTTGATACTCTTGCCACAGTGTGGCACGCCATTGCACACCTAATTGATCGTAGATCTCTTACTCTTAGCTTTATAGGTCTTACTTGTGTTTTAATATGTCGGTATCATAAATATGATTTCATAACTATGCCAATCAGTAGCTTTTAGTCGTAATTACTTCTGTCGCGATGGTATTTAATATTATTTAGGAAAGCTATATATAATTGCTGATGTTATTAATTACCTAGCTGAAATAAAATCACGTTACATTTTTAATGAAAACGGGGAAGCAAACAAGCGGGACGCTCAACTAAGATAAGCACTACTCCGCTTATGGAAACTCCCAGCTTCTGCTGGGCCTCGGGTGAGTTGCCGGCCTTTTAGGGATAGATCTGCTCTTTTTTTGAAGGTCCCCGTTAGTTAGAAGGTCGCGTTAGTTTGTAAATACGACTTTGGAACTCACAGACATCGATATGAGACGTATGAAACTGTGTCTTATTTCTCGATATTCGATTATGAAATTCAGCTGCCCGTTTAATCCAAACAACTCCTCAGAACCGTTGTTCCTATTATTGTGACAATAGTGGATATTATTAAGAATTTCTAACGACGCCACCGAGAGTTGGGAAATGATTCGGTTTACTTAAAAGCCGACGGACAAAATAGACTAACTGTTTGGGGAAGTTTTTATCACGAAACAAACAAAGGAGCTGCCGGCGGAGTTAATTGATTTAACGTGTCCCATAACTACCGTCCGTGCCAACGAAAATAGTAAGCCGTCCTAGCCCTGCCCCCGCTGAGGGGTTCACAATCAAAACGTCACCGTTCATATTGTTTGTGTTACAGAGTGGCGTAACGAGGCGCACGGTGTAGACGCGCCTTTACAGCGGTCCCTTTGACACTTAACGGGGCGTTTGATGCCCTGCTAGTTTTGCTGGTGGCTTTCAAATTCTAATGAGCCTGAGATGGTCCGATGTTATTATCATGTTATGTTTAGGAGGTGCCTAGCTTAATATAATATACGCCAAAGGTAATTAAGGCCAAAGGCCAACGTACCTTTGATCATTGTCGGGATACCTCTCCATGAAGTAAACGCGCAAATCTTTGTGGGGCTAGGCGCTCGGGTTGGCGCGTACGTAATACCACATTATTTAAATTTTATCTAAGATATCGTTAAATAGAAATAAACTAAGATGTAGGGAAACTACTTGGACTTTCGATTAGTGAGTGAGGATATCGCAGGCCCTTGAAATTGTGGCGCTCAAGCCTCGTAAAAAGCCGACAACACATCCAAGGCGCGGATTGCGGCGCTGTTGACAATGAGCGGTGGTAATCTCTTACCGTGGAGGAGACGCGCGTAATCCGTTATCCGCTATACAATAATAAAAATGGGACTCATTGACATAAAATTGACCTAATCAAAAGAAATTATATTCTTTCTAAGGCATGTATCGCTGTATCTGTCCCATTTAACTTTGACGACCAATAGAAATAATTTTTGGTTGTGGATATGTTTTATTCCACCACCATAGCCAGTCGGTTTATCATGCGCAGTTGACTGTAATCCTTTTCAGAAAGCTAATTAGCATAAATTTCTCAACACGAAGCCGAGGGTAATAAATAAATCATCTGATGTCTCATAATCGCGTCTGCAGTAGAAGTTGGACGAGCCTCAAGGAAATTAGCGACTGCGCGCTGAAGATAGCGATACACTCGACTAGACGCAACTGATAGGCATAGGCGTTCATATTATGGACAAAATTTCCTTCGCCCTTGAACATCCCTACACACTGCTGGGACGCGGGTGTGTTGCTGGCCTTTGAAGTATACATTGGTACGCTCTTTTTTAAAGGAACCCAAGTCGTGTTGTTCTTTAAAATGTCTATATTTTCGATTACTTGGTCGTCGCGATTACTTACTCTATATTTCCTGTCATCATCATCATCGTCATTTCAGGCGTAAGACGTCTATTTATTTATTAAGACGTTTATTTTCTATCTATCTATTTAATTTAGAAGGAATATTTAAAACAAAGTACACGCTAGGAGATTTCTCAAATTAAATTTTATCTTATTTATCTGAGCGCGGATTTCCACTCAAATACGATAAAGTTATGAAATATCTCAGAAATTAAATAAAAATGAAAAATTATTTAATAAGGCAAATAGTAACTACTATTTAGCTGAACACAAATTTCTATGGAATAATGACAAACTTGTAAAAAGTCTCTGATATTGAATAAAAATGAAAAACATTTCATAAAGGGTTACATCAACCACTACTTATTTTTAATATAATTTACAAAATTATCATTTATTTATTATAAATGTAAAGAATTTAAGAATTAATTTATGAAAACATTTTTACTTTGTTGGAACCTCTCCGAAGCTTTAACTTGCACCAGCTGCCTTGTAGTCGCGTGGCTGCGCATCTTCCCCGCTAATTACAAGCAATCGCCTACGAAACGTGAGAATCATCAAAAAGTACTTTGATATTTTTAAAAGATATCTTTTATGAGTGTCTCGTTAAACTGCGCTGTTATCAAGTCGCCCACGTTTCAAAGTAAATTAGCGAATATTTTAATTAACTGGTAGTAGGTTAGCTCGCTTGAAGGACCTTTGAGCCGAACGAGATTGCGACACAGGCGCCTTTGGGTCTATGATTATCAGTTTCATACGATCTTTGATAGAAATCCTCACACTTTCGTTTTTTATGGTTTATCGGGCAATATAATTGGCGGGTGTCTTCGGTAAGAGATCAGCCCCACCCATGGACGACCGCGCTACAATCCGTGACTTTTTCAGGCTTTGCGGCTTTGGTATTATATGCGTTATAATATCACGAGTCTCCGATGTCCTCTCTTACTCAGTGGAACACAGTGCAAGTGTTTCTGATTTATATTCTGTGCGGCCGTGGTAGCATAGCTCTGCAAATGAAAAAAAATGAAACTATGCTATGTTGACCTAGTTGCTCTTACAAACGTAGCATTTCTATATTAAAATTTGTATTACAATATATAAAGAATTTTCTTTTTTTTAAATTTATAGTGAACGACGGGGCAGGTGGGCCTTTTATGGCAAGAGACCACAGCCACCTAATCATGGCATATTCCTAGCTTTGGTTGTGTTGCCGGGTTTACTAATTTATTTTTGTAAATGTAAGTGTTATGTAGTATTAATTTCTTGGATAAGCCAAGATTCATTAAAACCGACATTTTACTTATTCCATTGTGCTGATTTAAGGTGTACAAGTCACTTAATCATATTTCTCTTATTTTTTAAATATAAATAATAAAACTTTGTGTTACGAACACATTCTTACCAAATTGGCATAGCTTTTATTATCTTTGCATTGTGAGTTTGGTCAAGGGATTCTTTGTAATTAATAAAGGTTGAACCTCCATAACAGTCACAATTGCATTAGTACAGATTGTACTGCAGGCGGTTTCTTAATAAGAGTAAATGGGTCGGGCAATATGTACCGGTTGCTAGTTATCGTTTGAGTATCAGAAATTATATAAATGTAGACTTTGCTTACGACTTTTGCAACCTAATTTAATGATATCTCCAAACATATAGAAAAGTGTTTGTTTCATACATTTAACATCTAATACATTCATTAAGATATGGTAGCCGTGGGAGAGCCATGCTGAAGCATATGCTGACGCACTAATTGGGCCGGCTCGTCCGCAGTGATGCCACGGGCTCACAGAATAAACAACGTGAAATGGTAGATGTATTTAAAACGGCACTTCTACTGTGTTTCGCTGAGTGAATTAGGATATTGGAGATCCTTAAAAAATGCCGCCGTAAAAAGCCTGCGACACAAACAATGCGCGGACCGTGGCGCGTTTGCCCACGAGACGGGCGGCGTATATCTCTTACCGTATAGGAGACCCGCCTTCTCAGTTAATATGCGTAAATGTAATGTGATGAAACGTTGACATTTAGGTACTTGCTACGTTGAAAAATCAATGAGCTTATGTAAAGGAACTGACGTGTTCAAATTAAATATTAACATGACAGTAATGAACACTGATCATACAAGGTGACGACGGGAAAACTTCGTATTGATTAAAAACAGACGAGAACGTCTCGCCGGCAATATGATGGTGTTTGCTTAGGATTAGGATTCGTGTGTGTCAAGTTAAACGATCAAGAGAAGCTGCGCCAAACGGCATGTTTGGGTAAGTGTACTTATAAGATAACGCGTTGACTATTACACCGCATTATTTAGTAAACGGTATTTTTATATAGTATAGCGGACAACGGAGCAGGTGGCTCTCTTATATGGCGAGAGGACACCGCCGCCCATGGACACCCGCGTCACAGTCCGCGCATTGGTTGTGTTGCTGACTTTTTACGCCACTTAAGCGATATCTTTAAGGGCCTCCGATTTCATTCACTCAGCGAAACACAGTACAAGTACCGTTTAATGTTGAGTATTCTCTGAGCCCGTGATATCACTTCGGACGAGCCAGCCCAATTAGTGCGTCCAGATATGCTTCAGCATGGATCTCCCACGGTTCTTCTTCAAATTATACAAGACCCCCCGTAGTCGAGCGGTTGCATAAGCTACCGTAGTGTCACGAGTTCGGATCACGGTATCAATAAAAAGTTATGATTCGATTCTTAATTCGATTCTTTCGATTCTTAACATTGCCTTATCCGTGGGAGAACCATTCCGACGCATTATTTGGGACGGCGTGTCTGTATTAATAGCACGGGCTCACAGGTAGCAGCGTTAGTGACAGTACGAATTGCTTCGCTGAGTAAGGATATTTGAGGCTTGTAAAATTATGCTCCTCTAGCGACGTAAAAACCCGATGTCGCAATCAAAGCGTGGGTTATTGCGATAGTGATCTCTTACCATGGAGAAAAGACTCCTTTGCCTGCTAATAAAAAAGATAATCTAGGATAATATAAATCGATAAAAGTGAAGCTAAATTTAAATTTACAAATGGCGTTGTAAGTATGATTCTGTTTTGAGTCGTTTCATTAGTTCACCTAATGTCCTACATGAACCCAATATCGCGCCCTTTCACTGAATGGAAATTGGCGAATGGAAAGCTTGCAACGGGATCGTTTCCGCCTAATAGCACAACTCCTGTGGGAATATACAGATGTATCGGTACATTGTCGTGTTTCACACATAAGCCGGTTCTTTTATTTCTTACGTAGCATTGTTAATACTCTTGGTGGAGGCCTTGATCACGAGATTGAATGAATGCCTGTGATTTTTCTTAATTTTTTATTGTATGGCGGGCAACGGAGCAGATGGTTCTGCGTTATGATATTAGATTATCGTTGCCCATGGGCAGCCAAGCCATAATCCAGGCTTAGTTTGTGTTGCTGGCTTTTTATGGGGCCAGAGCGGTACAATTTTAACCAGCGAAACACAGTACAAATAGGTCTGTTTCTCACTGGTATTGTTTCGCTGTGTGAGTAATAAGCCGGCAACACATCCAAAGCGCGGGTTGTGCATGGGCTGCAGTGATCTCTTAGCATAGAGAAGACCCGCCTGCTTCGTTACGAAAAATGTATGTAATTAGATCTTTTATTTAAAGGTCGACTGAACTGATAGAGATTTGGGCTACAGTTTATGATTTTTCATTCCATAAAGATAGTTTTATAATTAATTAAGTATTGGTGCGTTCGGTACACAAGTTTGCGAGCAGCAAGCGTCAGTGTCTCGCCCTCGTAAGCCTGATTGAGCGGGACTTTTGTCGGGCCGTATTTCATTACTCGGCATAGTTGGGATTGTACCCGCTGCGCTATTCCTCTAATCCATTAACAGAATGTTTCATGAATATTCCGAATACAGTGTCGCCGGCCCGTACGGCTGCATAGATTACGTTTTACACCATTTAACCGCTGAGAGCCATGCACTTGCGCTCGGATTTAAACGCGGTAATCACCATTGTAGCTACACCCGTGAATGCACTTATTTGCATATCTGCATTAATATAATATATATTCACATATGTAAAGATTATGTACTATACAAATAAGTTAAGAAATTAGTGCTTCTTAATTTGATTTGAACTATGAAGCTATCCCTGAACGAAATTTCATATTGTTTTGAATGCTGAGTGATCTTAAAACGCAATGGCGATAAATAGTGATAAAATCTTATGTTACCATTTAGTTTACACGCCGTTTTATTGGATGGGTATGTTACCCATGGTCCTTCTGGGATAAGCGATGTCAACCGCCCATGTATATGCTTATCTTAGACGAATCTCATAATAGCTTACCTCCTGATTTTTATTACACCAAAAATAACTTCACAAATTGAATTAAGTATATATAATATAATCATTTCCTAATTTATATTTCACACACAGAGAACAAAATACTACTAAAGCTGTCAATAAAAAATAAATCAAAATCTCAGAGAAATGTTAGTAGTGTTTTGTGTGTATCGTTCGTGGATACTTCTCTCGTCGCATTGAAATGTGAATATTACCTGTATGAGTGAATTTGTTCCGCGGCTCGATGGAGACAAATTGCTATCGATTTTTCAAGATCTCTTTCGTTCGGTAATTATGATTTATCGAGCCGGTTTACGCGTTTCATATGGGTATTAACAAGGGACTCTGCCGTGATACTTTATGGTGCAGCTTTTAGAAGGAACGGTGTGGATTAAATTGTTAAATATATATATTTAGCGGTAAAGTGGACTGTATAATTTTTATTATACTTTCGGTATATGACAATTATTTACAATTAAATTCAGAGTGTGAAAATCACCTTTAATTTATTTCTCTGAAAAAAAAGTAAGTAAATTTGATTTATTGAGTAGGTACAATGATGATGACCTCCACATGAATTAAGCTAACAAACAATCTTACTTGAAAATAATAATACGACAGTAAATGTTTATTAATAACAACTCTCGGATACCCAAAACTCTATAAAATATATTTAGTATTTAATTTAACATACGTTTTTAATTTTTATCCCTCATTACCGCCCTCACGTTCCAAGTTGATAGCGGCGCTGCCATCAAAATAATGATGGAAAAATTACATTTTGTTGATAGACATAGACTTAGACTACTTCAGATTAAGAAATACTACTTTTAATACATAAATAATAGATATCTAAATTGAAATCACATGCGATGAACTGTATTTTTCGCACACGCTCCATGTTCAAGGTCATTACTCATTGTATCACCCCGGTCCCGATGTGAAGTCGCGGGAACATGGGATGGGGCGTGTGTGGAAAAATCGCACAATTTTCCGGATGCCGTTAAAGCTAATATGGCCTTCGCAGCACGCACGATTTATCTCTGTCGACCGCGATGAGAGGATATAAACACCAATCGAAGTTGAGCCCCGACACTGTAAATAGTATTGTCATTAACTTGAAGCAAACATCGGGACGCGGTTCATTTAACACTGGTCTTTGATTGGTCCCTTTGTAGGAACTGAAGCTGATCGGGCTCCTCTTGTTTTAGAAATGATGAGCCATTCAGTAACTCGGCTGGTTTGTGAGTCTAGTGGCTTGATTTTCATGATGGCAGGTGAAATGCTATTATTTCGGTAGGATCCAAATTTGTTCAATCTTTCAGATTCATATTCAAGTACATAATTATCCGTAAAAATCCTAAATCGTAAAAGTCCTTTTGCGTCGTGCACAGTAATTCAAATCTATTAAACAAATAATATGACATTCGTGTACAGTTCATTAAAGGGTAAGTAAGTGCTTCTATACAAAAATTCGTAGTAGCAAGAGGCCAATCTTTAATATTTGCAATAGGTACCTCTTCCCGCGCGCACACGACACCCCATGACGCAAGTTTGGGCAATTTTTCGATGGCCAGCGTCAAACGCGCTTAACGCTCAACTGCTGAGAGTGCCATTCAAGAGAAAAATCAAGTCATAAGTGCATTCGTTATCGAAAGAGAATCTGCAACTTAAGGAATCTCTAAAACGAAACTAGCTCTGCGATGGTGAGACATGCACGCCTTAACACCCGATTTACTCGTCTGTCGGTCGGTAATTGTATAACGCAGTCCGCATCGCGCCAAATCACCGCGTACCGAGAAATGAAACTCAATACTCTAAGCTTATTATATTTCTCTCAATACGTTGTCGTTTCAAGCGACGTTTATGCGCTATTATAGAGAATTATTCCGCTGAATCGGAGCAGGTAAGTATGAAATAGAGAGTTTACACCGCGGAGCCGTAAAAATATGCATGTTTAAACTCGTTACGGCTTTGTGATTGCTCTGCGCTCATTGAAATATTGTTATTATTTTAAGGTATGTTTGATCGTCGGGTATTCATTGCAGAGATTGCAGGAGTTATCTTCTGTAGCCGTCTATAATATAAAAACGAATCGCTGAATGTGGTGTTAAACGAAAATCTCGAGAATAGCTGCTCCGATTTCGCAAATTATTTTAAGAATATATCTCGAAGTATAAGGATGGTTCTTACGTACAGAAAATGTTAAGATGAAAAAGTCCAAAACCAACACATTTCTATACTCCCACACAAACGATTTGTAATAATTCTTAAAAATTACTTGTTATGAATAAAGTAAAATCGTTTTATATATTTGTTTTTTTTTTAAATTATATATCAAACGATGTTTAAGCGGTTTAATTTAATGGCCTTCCTGTTCCCACTCTCTGAAACACAATAAATCTTTAAAGTACACGATGAATGTATAACCTACTTTTTGCTGCCTTTGAATGTCGGTTAAAAAGCGAAGCAGATACATGAAGTGTCACTAAAATTATCTTAACGCTCGGGGATTTAAGATGGTTGGAACTTTCTCTTAGTCGACTAGACGCTAAGCCAATATCTCAGATACACGACACATCATTCCCAGCGAGCTCTAAACCCGATATTTTACACTCACGAGATATCAATCGGAAAACGCTTGGCGGTAAGAAAGTTATACGATGAACTGCTCTGGAGAATTTTGCATACTTTGTGTTAGCTGCAAGTTTCTGGAAAGATTTTACATTTGGGTTGACAGTATCACTAATCGTACTATCGCCTAGTTACTAGTACTAGCTAGTTACTAGCTACTAGATTTATTTATTCTTAATCCATTTTTTATACTTTTAAATATTATGTTACCACTGTTTATGGTTTAGTAAAGAAAAAAAATAAACAGAAAAAGTAAAAAAAAACTGAGTGAGTGAGAATATCGGAGGCCCTTAAAAATGTCTCTAAAAGCGACGTTAAAAGCCGGGAACACAAGAAATGCGTGGACTATGGCGCGGTTGTTCATGGGTGTTATTTTACCATACAGGTGACCCACCTGCTCCGTTATCCACTATAAAAATCAAATGACATGAAAGCATTATGATAATTCTTTCATATACAGCGAAAGAGATAAACTCGGCAAAATACAAATGAAGAAATACTAATTTCTTTAGAAACATTTAATGTTGTGTTCTATACGCATGTGGTCTGTGCAGAGCATTATCAATCTCGTACAATAACAGGACAACGGCGCAGCGATAAAATCATAGGGACATTCGCCCATAATTCATGTGAAATAAATCGATCAGTCATGAACGACTTAGCAGATGTGGACAGATTTACGCGGCGGCTCGGAATTTAATGCCAACAGAGGCCTGCAACGGAAGCCTTCATATTTATGCCCTTAGACAATACTAGCGCTGGACACTCGTAGTTGCAATTGGAGTGATTCAAAGGAGTTTCGGAGCTGTGGTCAGCGAGTGAGATGTGTGTAACGGAACGTATTTAGCAGAGACGTCTGAAATTTACTTAACGGATTATATAACTCGCATGGGATACGTTTTTAAAACATTTTAGAAAAATATTAATCAAATGTCAATATATTGTTAGTGTTTCCTATTGCATAGCGGGCAACGGAGCAGGCGGGTCTCCTCTTTGCTGAGAGATCATCGCCGCTCATGGACAACCGCGCCATAATCAGCGTTTAACTTATGTTACCGGTTTTTAATACCATTTAAGTGATGACATTTCAAGGCCCTCCAATATCCTAACTAAAGCAAGTGAAGTGAGTACAAGTATTGTTTAACGCTGGTATCCTATGAGCCCATGGTATCATTTCTGACGAGCTGGCCCAATTAGTGCGTCAGCATTCAGCATGGCTCTCTCACAGGAAATATAATATCTCAGGCAGCTGATTCAATCGTTTCCACAATATTATCAACGATCCTTATTAAATAATTTTAACAGTTATTTTTTCTTATTTCAGGTACTAGCGAAACAAGTAAATAAGGGGTTATAATATTCTCAACCTACCCCACAACTTGTAAGTACAAATCATTATCATACAAACATGAAACTAATTCATAGACTTCAGTTGTTTCGATTTACTGTAATGAGACAATGTTAATAATCATATTATTATACAAGCCACTGAATACTCCACACAGGTTATCCATATATGTAATTGTATTCTGATTAAGTAGCAATTACCTAATTGCAATCAACGCTGAAGATACGTCTTTAATTAAGACTAATGACGTACACAATGTTAAGTAAACTTCCACTACCAGAAAAATCATAAAGAACATGAAAAAAGTAAATTAAGTTAGCTTATAGTACCAACTTAGTGTAACCATATGGACTTATTAAAGTTTAGTTTTTCATTTGAATGTGCGGCTCTCCGGAGTCTCTTCGAAAGTCCTCCAGTCGTATTGGTTTTTGAAATACCTCTGTATCTCTACGCAACGTGAAATAGCCCAGCTGGTCGGAAAGGATCTGGTCGTCGATGATTCGAGCCGCTTTAGACTGAATGCTATCAAGAGGTGGAAACTGATATTTTGGAGTTAATATTAGTGCACTAGTGGTTAGAGAATTGGATTGGATAAAAGCTTTCACAAAACACCTCCATTTTCAGCGTGCACCCGGTTGCCGGCTCTTAATATAGTCCCCTCGTCGCGGATTTACATACAAAACAGTGCGCATGACCGCTGCACAGATAGCGTGGCATATCTAATCGAGTACCGACGGCTGTCAATCAGTCACCTGACAGGGGACAAGCACTCCGCATCATTTGCTACCGGAATTTATAGTATTGCGTCATGAAATAGCAAAAAATGCTGTGAGAATATCTGTGTAGGTACAAGAGACGTGTTTATATCTAGCGTTGTATTACTTTATTGAATTGGTGGGATAGGATACAAAAGGCTTTAACTATTTATTAATTAAAATAATAATTAAAAATTCAACGTTATCTATATATATACTTGTATCTGTATTGCTAAATGTATTGCTAAGGCCAATAGTCGAGAACGTGTCGACCGTATTTCTTGATTTTTTAAAATATTTTTGTTAAATCATAAGGAAAGATCTTATCTAATCATAAGGAAAAGAAATATTGCGAGTAAAATAGTAAGTTTTTTACAAACCCTCGATGTTTTGTTATAGTGGAATTGGTCAATCAATATGAATCTTTTTGTACAAAGCTCAAAACCAGTTGTGAGTAAATTGGATTAAAATTTAAAAAACTTTAAAATGTCTTCTATTAAATAGAACACAATTAAATTAATATATAATTGGCATTTTGAGTAGGTAATTAAAATTGATTGTCGTTTAACAAAATACCATAGTTTTAATACGTTGTAATACTTTTGCTACTTTTGCATCGAAAACTTCACAATCCCTATCGAACATTGTTAGCCAATTATGCCGAGAGCCGGCAGAGTGGCTATTTTATGTGACTAACTGAATTAGCAATGCAGAGGCAACTGTGAAATAGGAAGAACAATTTATGGGAGATCTTTTTATTGCGGTATACTTTGTTATTACTCGTTGATTAAGCTATGCGGCTATCCGCATTAAAAAGATGTTCAGCTGGTGTGTTAATATTTAATAAGGATCTTTCTATGAAGCCTTTTAGAACATGGCGATCATAGTGAGTGCTTGGTAAAACTCTTTTTAATCTGTGCCTATTGTTTTGTATGGCGTTCCGTTGCCCTCAGGCGATTCTTCTGTATGATTAGAGATTACCGCCGCCCACAACAACCATGCTATAATCCGCATTAAGGTTATGTTGCAGGCTTTAGACATTGCTTAAGTGGTATAATTTTACGGGCCTCTGATATCCTCACTCGTTCGCCGAAACACAGTACAAATAATTTTCTTGATGGAGTTCTGTGATCCCGTTGTTTCACTTCGCACGAGCCGGCCCAAATAGTGCATCAACTTCGATACTGAAACAATATAAATATTTAAATGATACAAATCATATGAATGTATGACATAATTACAGAAGAAACCAAATAATATAATAAATTACAAGGAGTTAGTGAGACATTGTAAATCAGCCGACTAAATAATAATGTGCCCTGAAATGAAATGAACAAATCTAGGATAAATAGTGTTGTTTGCGAGGGTAGGCCTTGAATACAGGTGGTCTAGTTACAATTTACTAACTATATTAATATTAAACGAGCCATAAATGAAGTAAGTCTAGTTCGGGTGATGTGGAATTATAGTATTGCTTTGAAAGAAGAATAAGTTGAATAAAATTATTGTCAGTTTATTATTCACTATAACGTATGACCACGTTTTTTAAAAAAGTTAAAACAGGAAAGCAAACGAACTAGTAGTCTAGCTGAGTTAGCTTGCAGGTGCGTTGCCGGCCTTTTAGGGATAGGCTTAGCTCTCCAAGTCGTAATGGTTTGGAAATAACTCTGCAGGCAGCTGATTCGATAGAGTGGTGGTATACGGCACAAAGTGCCTTAAAAGTTAAAACACGCCCAGCTGTGGAACGGCAGACATGGAGGTGACAGTTGACTCGAAACTTATTTTTCCGTTTCGATATTCGATGATGAATTTTACCTGCTGGTATTAATCCAAACAGCTCCTGCGAACATTCCTGTGATTAATGCGATTGAAGATGCATATAAAATAAAGAACAAATAAATACATACATACATAATAAATACATGAGCGAATAAAAATCTCTACGCAGCGTCAAATAATCAATCTAGTGAATTGTACGTAAGGATTTTAATATGTGGTGAAATAGAATTGGTTTGCAAGAATAATCATAATAAAATTAATTTCACCTTTTCTTAACATGAAAAATTTTATGTGGGTATTTTAAAATTTGCCACATAAGTCAATTTATAAAGAGATATGTAAGAGTCTAATTGAAAACAGCGGCGCATAACAGTAAACATGTCTCAAATAATGATCCATATTGGTTTCGCACAACGAGGCCCGTGTAGTCGTCCTTTATGATGATCATAAAATTAATAAATGAATTAATGGCAGCGTTGCACTCATGTCGCTGATTTAAGTACTATGTACGACATTAACTTTGAGGGTGGTCGTTTGTAGTATTGGTCGCGTGGGCCTGTTCCTTACTTGGATACTCGTACAATAAATACTGACCACATGGCAACATGAGCACTGATATCTTGAATGATAATTATTACTATTCATTTACTATTTCAATATAATGTCATTATAAGAGAGTTTCTTAGTATTTATATAATTTAAACTGAATTATATTACTGGTTAAATTTATGGCTTATACCATCTATAAATTATATAAATATTAAATATATATTCTGTTTTATTATTTGTAGTCATAGGAAAATGCAGAGTGGGACGTCCCGCCACACGATGGAAAGACGATCTAACGAAGGTCGCGGGCAACCACTGGATCCAGATCGCAGCGGGTGAGCGTCTTTGGGGGAGGCCTATGTCCAGCAGTGGACTTGAATGGGCTGATGAAGAAGAAGAAGAAGATACATATAAACGCCTATTTGTCTATGAACATGATAGCAGGGTATAGTCACAATACATAATAGTGTATAATAAAAGTCACTATTTCTTTTTTATCGCCTTTCTTTACAAAGGAGATTTTTAGAATATTTATAACTGATTAGATGATGCAATTTTTAAAATGTTTACTTCAAGGTTTATTTTGTCATTCGATGTAAATTATTACAAATAAAAATCCAAATTTGTATTTATTAATCTAAATTTTTAAAAATATTTTATATATTTTAGTACATTACAATGGTCAAGAAGCAATAGAATGCTGTTAATTTTAGGTTATGTTTCTTAGATTTTAAAAAGGAAAATCCAGTTTATGTAATACCTGCATAACATCAAAAAGATGTTGCTACTATCATATAAAGCAGGTTATGGACAGTTATAAACTTTGATCGGTGAGCGGATCAAGTCGGGTGTTCAATTTCCTGGGCAGCGTATAGGAAGCCACCTCGATTAGCTGGACGATACTGCAAGGAAATACACGTGTTTGCGTTGTGAAGACCATAGACCGTCAAAATTAAGCTACATCAAGGTATTTAATATGGACCGCCTCTACCGCTTATTCTTTTAGGTACTGTTGCACTTTGAACTCCTTAACTAAAACGTAAGAAACTATTTATACTGGAATAAAGGCTTTTTGTGTTTATTTCAGATAAATAATTAGATTAGACTTCGGTTCTTACCTTTTTTGGGCCAGGAAATGTCTCTACATCTTGCCTTCTAGAGTAAAGTCGAAGGATCCCTTGACGATCACGACTCTCACATGTCTCTCTCTCTCTCCACGATACTACAAAGACTGACGTGCATAAGGGTGAAACTTAATAAACTGTCCCTATGCCGCTGTGCTTAAAAACTTTTTGATTACTTATTATAGCAGAAAAAACCAATAATATGTTATATAAAAATAAAGTATAATGAAATGGCTTAGTCAGCTGTTAACATGACCTGTGCCACATATAAATTCTTGTGTACAGAACGTTCATGAAGCCGCTTTGCCTGCTCTAGCGTTGTGACTGGTTTGAAGTGTCTGATTAAATGGTGTTAGCATTTAAATTAAAAATGTTTTATATTAATATAACTTCTCTTGATCTTGTATTCATTTGTTCAGGTAACTACAGTGAGCAGCCAATTACTCAAATGTATATATATATTTTTTTTTAGAGCCTTATTTATTGTGCCTCAAACTTTTATACGATCGATTTGTATTATAAAAGAATGCTGAACGAAATATATGTTTTATTATTTAATTATTCTAAAAAATGCTTTCTATTTATTGAACGATATTAAAAGGCTATCTTTTGATATATACGAAACGATAAATTACGAAGGTAGATGCGGATCGGAACGGATGAAATTTTTCCGAGTTGTGAGAAAAATTCTAGCAATGCATCAAATAGCAATAACACTTTTTTTTCATTTTTATTGCAATTTCCATGAGCCTGGGAGGTAACATTACGGTTTGCTCGTACCTTATCGACCTAAATACGAAATATGGAACAAGTATCGTCACTTTTACAATCTTAAATTGGCTTAAATTGTTAGTTAGCCATAAATTTTAATCCCCTTAACAATGGACATTGTTATTTAATATAATTCACCTCAATTAGTTTAGTTTTTTTTGTGTAAAACTTGGAAACTTTATTGTATGTCATTCGTACTCGAATTGAAAATATTTATAATCCGTATAGAAAAAGTATGAAATATCCCAATAATCTTATATTAGTTAATATAATATAAGTTAATTGGTAATTTGAAGGAGATCTATAAAAGATAACAAGTTTACATTTTTATGAAAACTGTGCATGATTATACATATACCCTAACTAATGAGGCTCAAGATGTATCGACTACATATCCTGCGGTGTCGTATCCTGTTTCCAACATAACTAATGCTAACTTTAAATGATGTGTGGGCAATGTATAATATCATCATCATCAGCCCATCTAAATCCACTGCTGGACATAGGCCTCCCCCAAAGACGCCCACCCGCTGCGATCTTGA
>DWCF01000581.1:0-42733 GCA_018230265.1 Delias oraia | reverse complement strand
GCGGGTGGGCGTCTTTGGGGGAGGCCTATGTCCAGCAGTGGACTTAAATGGGCTGATGATGATGATGATGATGATATATTTAATGACAATGTATATTGACGAAAATATCTTCATTAATTAAGACTTTCATCCAAACTTTCAACCTTCATTGTATTTTTTTACTTATTAATATATTATATGCCCTTTACCAAGCTGTTGTCTAATTCTGTATTGAATATCATTTAAAGTAATTAAAAGCAGAGAGACAGATAGAGTTATATTTGTATTTATAATATTAGAAGGGATTAGCACAATTTAGCATGAATAATCAATTGTCATGAAATAAGCAGGGCTGGTATTCATGGTGACATATCTGCTGGAGATGTGCCTTTGCCGTCTTCTCCGCTAGTCAACAGCCAACTATCAGGAAGCTCTGCATTAGATGAGGCCATGGCCAAAACTCTGGCTGCAATTGATCCTTCATTGACAAATGCCATCCCCATACCGGATGAAAGTAAGTCATTTTATGATTGCTATATATATGTTACTAGTTGAAGCTTTTATGGATATGATTCTATACTTTCTGTTAAAGTACAGCAAAGTTTAAACTAGACTTGAAATGTTTATCTAATGTATCATATGTTGTCGGCTTGTTACCTTTTCATGACTCAACCAATTAATTTTTAACGATAAAAATATATAAGTAGAATGTTTTATGCGATATGTTTGAACGGCTACCGGATTTGTGGTGACTAAAAGGTGTTTAAATAATCTAATCACGCGGCAATACTCAGCGTGAAACGGTACTTCTATTATGTTTTGCTGAGTGAGTGAGGATATCGGAGGCCTTTAAAACGCTGTTTAAGCGGCGTAAAAAGACGGTCACACAACCATTGCGCGGACTATAGCGTGGTTGTCATGGGCGTTGGTGTTTTCGTGGACACATAACACCTGCTCCCTTGTGCGCTATACCATGAAAAAAAAATGAGAAACAGACAAACTACTTTTGCATAAATAAAATTTTCTTAAATAGTTAAACCGGAAGAAATAGCAGCACCTCCAGCTCAAGCAAACGGTGATTCGTCAGAACAACCATTTGAGTTGCAGTACAAGGATAAAAAAGAAGCCATTGAAGCTTTTAAGGAGTTGTTACGCGAACGGGTAGGATTTTATTATTAGCCAAAAGAAAACTAAAAATTATTTATCATTGCGACTCATTGCCGATCAGTTCATAAGTTAGTATTTTACCCTTGTTTCATTCTGAAATAAAAAAGTAAAACATTCAAACTTATAAAGTAGACGTATCTCCTACGTCTAATTATTTCAATGCTTTAGACATTAAACCTAAAAAGAATTATATTATAACGATTGATATGCATTATTTATAGAATGTGCCATCAAATGCGACATGGGAACAGTGTGTGAAAATAATATCTAAAGACCCGCGATATCAATCTTTTAAGAAATTAAATGAAAAGAAACAAGCTTTCAATGGATACAAGACTCAAAAACTAAAAGACGAGAGAGAAGAACAAAGGTAATGAAAATATACATTCTTTCGTAACATACAAGATGATGTCTTTGTAATTAATTATATATGTATCTTTTCAGACTTAAGACTAAGAAAAATAGAGAAAGCTTAGAAGAATTTTTATTAACCTGCGATAGAGTGACTTCCTTCACGAAGTACTACAAATGCGAAGATATGTTTGGAAACCTTGAGGTGTGTGTCAATTCTCGGTTGTTTTCTAATTCTGTTTTAGTCATTTGCTTTTTTGACGTCAACATTTGTTGTAAAAAAAATTAAGACCATTATCCTAATATGATAAATAAATAAATGATTTGAACCTATGAAGTGGTAGGTTCATTATAATTCTATGCAATTTGAGTTGCTTATTTCATAATTAATGTTGCATATGGTCACAATATTTTAATTGTTTTGTTTTTATGGATTTAAACTAGCGATATATATCCACGACTCCCACATACTCCTGCTGCCACAATTTCATTTCACGCAAATGCCATCGAATATACGGATGTTAAATATAATATCAAACGCAAACAAATTGAATTGAATTACCAATAAAATGTTTAATTTTTTTTCAAGATTTGGCGGTGTGTGCTCGAATCAGATCGACGTGATATCTATGAAGATTGTATTTTTACAATTACCAAACGCGAAAAAGAAGAAGCAAAAGTTCTCAAAAAGCGAAATATGAAAATGTTAGCGCAGGTAAAAATATTATCATTGAATATTAAGAATTCAAAATTTTACTCATGGTGAGATTAATACTAAATTAGGCTGCTACTAGTTTGTGCTCTTCTTGGTATACAACGATATTAATTTTGTTTCATCCACATTTAACATTCTAATACTAATAGAAACTAAACACAATAGTCTTAAATTGAAAAACCATTTTTTTTTGGTTTGTATTTTTCTTTTATTTTGAAATATATTTTCAAATCAAAAACAATATAATCGATTATCTTCTCAAACTTACCAATTCTAAGTAAGGACATATTCGATGGACTATATTTTGCATAATGATAAAATTTGTAATTATTTAAAAAGAAAATATATCCAACACATTTGGTGCAGGTATTAGAAAATATGAATGAGATATCATACAACAGTACTTGGAGCGAAGCGCAAGTGTTACTTCTTGAAAACTCAGCCTTCAAGAATGACGTTAGCTTGCTTGGGATGGATAAAGAAGACGCTCTTATTGGTATTTTGAATTTTAATTACGTTTTGACGTTACTTCTGTAGAGGAATAAATAAAAAAAATTTGGTTTGAAATGAACAATCTCGTGGGCTGAAAAATTGCAAAAATATCTTACCTACTTAGATACGATGATAATTTTCTCGTTAATCAACAAATATATCTTTTATTGATATCTACAGGCAAAAAGCGAGTCAGCCATTGAATGTTAAATATTTATTTAATTCTAGTGGAACAAATATTCCGAAGCATGGATTTTAAAAAAACATCTACATTTACTTATTTTTATTCATATTAGTTTTCGAGACGCACATAAGAAACCTGGAAGCAGAGTTTGTGCAAGAAAAAGAACAAGTCAAGAAAAGAAATAAACGCCAACAAAGAAAAAACAGAGATAACTTCTTGGTAAGATGTAGTCATGTTTGATTTGGATTATATTAAAATAATGAACAAATCATTTGTTACTTTATCTAACGATCTTTTCAGTACTATCGCACCTGAAGGTAATCTAATGTTATAAAAAATCTTAACCTTTTCTCAGATAAGGTGTAAATTAAGTACCTTTTTAAAAAATTGAATACTTTTGTAGTATATATGAATGCATTTCTGATGGTAATTTTTTTAAAAATATACAATAATTTTATCAATTCAAAGCATTTACATTTTACACTAATGATTTAAACAGAACAAAGTTTAAAGTACATATTTATGTTTCATCTTTTTTAAAAATGTTACACATAAAATGTTAAATATAACATTAATTATTACTAGTAACATAGAAATGCCTTTTTATAAATTTATTTTTGTAAAGTTAAATGTCTCACAACTAGCGGATTCTTACAACATATTGTTCGCTGTTTAAAAGTATAACATTTATGACAGGCTCTTCTTGACGGTCTCCATGAAGAAGGAAAGCTGACTTCGATGTCTCTCTGGGTCGAGTTATACCCAGTGATTTCGGCTGATATGAGATTTTCAGCAATGCTAGGTAAACATATGTCTTTTGTGTTATATACACATATTATATTACTATTCTAAAAGTGTGTTGCACAGAGAAATGCACAAAAATAAAAACTAAAATTAATTACGAATGCAAAAAGCAATCTTTCAGGTAATTCTGGTAAGAAAAGAATATTAAAACAACATAGAATGCTTGCAAGATAATAAATCCAAACATTAATTGAATCTGATTTGTTCTTTAAGTATATCTTGCCTACAATATCGGTGTAAGGTATCTTTTTCTGTTAAAGATAAACAAATATTACTTATTATATCTGTTTTAGTTATTACATTACTCGTCCCGAAAAGCTTTTGAAATACTTGCTAGACCGTTCTGGCGATAGCAAGGCGTTCTAAAGGCATTAATATTGCAGGGCAAAGCGGTTCAACGCCATTAGACTTGTTTAAGTTTTATGTAGAAAACTTGAAAGCGAGATTCCACGATGAAAAGAAAGTGATTAAAGAAATCTTGAAAGAAAAGCAATTCGAAGTGAAGCCCGACACTACGTTTGAAGAATTTGCAACCGTTGTCTGCGAGGACAGCAAGTCGGCTTCATTGGATGCTGGCAATGTTAAACTCACATATAACTCTTTGTTGGAAAAGGTTTGTAATAATAAAAAGCGTAGCTGTCCCTAAACGGCCGGCAGCACACCCGCGGCTGTGTAAGGGCTAGACGTGACTTTGGGCGGAGAACCGCTTCTCCTATATGAGTCTCCTACTCGTTTGCCGCCGTTTCATTAAAAAATAATAGTAGAAAATAAACATAATAGTCAAAGACGCCTCTTGCGCCAGCGTAACGCATAAAATTAAAAATTAGAAAATGTTGTGATTAAATATTTCTATGAATCGTTTCGAAATTTAAGGCGGAAGCAAAGAACAAAGAGAAGATAAAAGAAGAGTCAAAGGCACAAAAGAAAGTAGAGAGTTTGTTCAAGTGGGCGCTAACTGAAGCCGAAGTCGACCACACCTCGCCTTGGAGTGAAGTTCGCGAGAAGCTCGACCTCGCTGCGCCTGAATTCACTGCAGTGCCTGACGAAGAGGACCGTCAGCGTATTTACAAGGTGTGCTTTTTTCTACTCCCTTTTACTTAGCTTTCATCATGCATGCAAGTCTCATGGGATTATGATATCGAACTTTATGTCTCTCGTGTGGTATTTTTACTATTTCTTCTAAATATTGATTACTCAAAGTCCCAACCGATTTTTTTTCTTCCCAAGAGCTGTGATTTTTATTTTTAAAATTTCTTATAAAAATTTAAAAAATATACGTCCGTTCGTAGAATTTTACATGTTGTCTTGTAAACTATATTGATATTTGGTCCTAGAAGTTGTAACTACAAACAAATTAAAAAAATAAATTTTTCAGGATTATCAACATGAACAAGAAGACAGTTGTATGCATTACCATCATCCGAAACCTAAGAAAGCGAAGCGGTCTAAGAAAAAGAAACGTTCTCGTTCTGATTCTATGGTATTTTAGTTCTTACTTATTTTCTTCACAAATTACATACGGCAATAATCTTTTTTTATCTGTGATAACATTAATTTAGTTAATACCGTCATATTTACGCAATTAGGCATGTCGCTAATTAAAAATGAAAATATTCAACGAAAATTCTGAAAGATTTTTAGGTATGTCACCTGCATTAGAAGAAAGATTTAGTTTTTAATAAAATTGAGAAATTGAAAGATTTAACTTAATACTTCTTTAGGCTCTTTGTGATCTAAAACCTCGATGAAACGAAAAGGCGACCGTAAAAAGAGATAAATACATACGTCTCTCCAGCGAAGCCGCATTGACTTTCGGTACATCGCAGTGTTGAAGTGTTTGTATAACAACGCCACCATGTCGGTCCGAGCACAGGAGCAGAGCACGGAGGTTTTTAACCAGAGTGTTTTACCAGTGATGTCTTATGGTGCGGAGACCTGGTCTCTCATATTCGGCCTCATCTCAAAGCTCAGAGTCGCTCAGTGATCTATGGAAAGGGCTATGCTCGGAGTTTGTCTACGTGATTGAATCAGAAATGTGGAGATCCGTAGACGAACTAAAGTTACCTACATAACACCCCGAATTAGCAAGCTGAAGTGGCAATGGGCAGGCCACATCGCACGCAGAGCGGATGGCTGATGGGCCGAAAAGTGTTAGAGTGCCACGGACCGGCAAACGCAGCGTGAAACGTCCACCCGCAAGGTGGACAGACGACCTTATAAAGGTCGCCGGAAGACGATGGATGCAGGTCTCCTCCGACAGGTATTCATGGAAGTCCAATGGAGAGGCCTATAACCAGCAGTGGACGTCTTACGGCTGAAATGATGATGATGACATACATCTATAGGATTTAACGTACGAGATACTGAGATAGAAGCCCAGCTCAGCTACAGATGTGTTACTGATGCATAACAACTTTTTTTGATGTCCATAGCCGGTTTATTAGAAGAGTACTTTCTTCAGCGGAGTAGGGATAACATGCTCTTATTTTTTTAACACTATAATCATATTGAATCTTGGCGTCTTAGGCGTGTACACTAGTACACGCATACTGGTTTTTCTTATTTTAAGTTTATTCACGTCCTAAATATAATAAAAAAAATTACTTTTCCAGTCAGGATCGCGGTCGGCGTCGCCGGTGGAGTCACGTGAGCGCGAGCGTGAGCGGGAGAGTTCACCCGAGAAAGGCGAGGTCGGTCGGTCCCCGTCACCGCTGCCTTCGCCGGTACCCGACGATGATGACAAAAAACATAAGAAATCCAAGAAGAAACACAAAAAACATTCGCCACCACCGGTTAGTACGAATTTTAATATTTTACATTAGGCATAGCATAGCATGAACATAATAATTTTAGTTTTGCTGAAGGTATTTTATGTTAGTAATGCTCTGCTGTATGTATATTTTTAGAATCAAAATATATATTATTACTTATTGATTTTATTTACATATGATACTGGACGTAATAACAAATTAAATTTGTAGTATCTACCTAATTGTAAAATTTTGTTAACTGGTAAAAGAAAAGGCATTTAACGAATTACGCCACTAAATAATGTAGGTGTACCATATTATGTAAACTTTAATAAAATTAATATGTTTAGCAATCTCCAATTCAAGAAGAAGGAAAGCTTTCTGAAGAAGAAGTCCGTACAAAGAAAAAAAGTAAGCGATCAGCGCCTTCCAGCCCCGAAGAAGACCTCTCGCATAAACCAAAAAAGAAGAAAGATAAAAAAGATAAAAAAGAAAGGTAATTGTGTACGATTCGAGTTGAAATATAAATAAAAAACGGCATTAATTGTTTTCTCAGACATTCATGTAGTGCATTCTTCAAGAAAAATCCCTTTCACTTATATAGAATAAATATAATGTTTGTCCAAGTAGAAATGCTTACTTTTATTACAAAAAGCTGTTTGTTTTTTCATGTTAATTTATAACCACCCGAAAAATAATTAATTGCATGCAATTTAAATAATCTTGGGATTAATTTTTATGTAAGCACTATATAAATATATAGGTAAAAAATACATAAAATATATAGAATCTACATATCTCTTTCCTTATTTGTATATAGTATCGTCACTTGAGATTGACTATCAGGATTAGTACAAAGTTCATTTGATAGAAATATAAGTAATATAACCCACTTCAAAGACATTATAACATTCCCTAAAGATATCAATCAAATAGAAAAGACTGTTCCCTTATAATAAACTAGTACTAGATTATAGAAATATCCTTTTGAAATTGGTAAAAAAAACATTAATTAATTTCAGATTGCGTTAAAATTGATGCGCCTAGATAGTAATAGGGGCGTATTGGCGGAGGTAAATAATGTGTGTTGGAATGCGAAGGTCGAGCGGCGCGGTGTGGAGTGACGCGGAGTTAGAGTCGCGGCGGGCAGCGCTGCTCGCCCAGCTCCACGAGCAAGAGGCCGACTGACCTCGCGTCCCGTACATTCACATCTTCAATGATTATCCACGCCGCGTTCGACCCGCACACCAGACCGCAACAAGCCCCACTCATCCGCTCCCAACCAACATCAGCCTGCTTCTAACAACAGACCCCACCCACTCGCCTTACGCGCTCGATACCGTTCAGAACGACCTGTCCAACTCCGAACAAGATAACAACCAAAACCCTCCTACTGAATCAGATACTGCGAATTCGTAACCAAATAGATTAACATATTTTTATATATTATAAATAAGTCTAGTAGTATTCTCATATTGTACATATTCTGTGTACTTACATATTATGCAGATCGCAAACAGATTAAAACTGTAGTCTAAAATAACTTATAATTTATGGCGTGTACTGTTAAAAAATCAATCTCAAATTTAAGGAAAAATATTTGGTATATATATATACTTATTTACATTTATGGTATACCGTTTTTTTAAGGGACAAATAAAACCTCTACTTTTTAAAATGTTATAATGTTTCAATATCAATAAACTGTTTTATGAAAAACTGATTTTTTTTTAAAGATTTGAAACTTTCACTAACATACAGTATTATTTTTATAACTAAAGAATTTATATAAAAATATTAAAATATATATTATCTGAAGAATATCCTAGCACTTGTTAAACTGTAGTAGAAAAGTTTATATTCGTCTTCAAGCGTCTTAAGTTTCTTCTCAGAGAGCGCAAGTGCCTGTTGCAATTGAATGGATCCTTTATTCTTTTGTAACTCAATTAGTTCCCTTTCACTTTTAATATGTCTCCAAATGGAATCAAACCAGTGCAAGGCTTCAAAATCGGAGTCCTGTAAAAAATATGTTTTAGAAATAGATTTTCTTAAGTTTATTTTAAAATGTGTCAGAAGAAGTTGCAACCTTGCAACTTTTTGGGTTTACATAAATTATACAAATAATCTTTATCAAACTCGAACTAAACATTTCAAAATATTCAGCCTAGGTCAACACACTGGAAGCTACTCAATATATAAGAAAAATAAGAGATCTTATAATAAAATAGATTCATGTATATATGTATATCACAATCACATACATTTATTTAAAGCAAAATAATTAAAAGCTTTTATTTCTAATCAGTTAGTAGATTATAAAGCACATTGTAATACAAATACTAAATATTTCGGCAACAAAGAATCGACAGACATTTTTAGACATTTATCAATCTAAAATAAAGACTGTCTTATCTTTTTTTAAAAGAAGGAAAGCTATTTCTATGAATATATTATCAAATTAAATAGTTTCAACAGCTTAGGTGAGTATTAAAAACTCACAAAGCCAATAAATTTAAAATAAAAAACTAAGTCCATAAATACCTGATTGAGTAATTTTAAGATATACGCCACGCCCATTGCGAATCCGTCATTAGTGAAAGCTGCCCCAACTTTATTATTTTTTGACATTTTATCTTTTGTTAATATCATATGTTCAACAAAATTTAAAATCAGAGGTGGAACTATAATGTAGAAGTTTTTCAGATGTAAATTTTTTGGATTTCTAAACACAGGTGCAAATACATCAACTAATAGTTTGAAGTATTCAGTGCCCTGAATAAAGTTAGATATAAGACCACCAATGCTTTCATCTAAAAATTCAGCTGTTTCCATTGATTTATTTGAGAAATTGTTGTCAGTGCACAAGTCTATAAAGATTTTTGGCTCAAAGCTGTGCAAAAATACAGTTGCGTCTGCACAACAGTGCCTTCCACCAGACCTGATCATTCTTACATATCCCATGGCGTTTCCAATTTGAGTTATAAGATCTCGAAATAAATCCAAATAACTTTGACCATCTTCAGCTAAGCCCAAAAGTTTGATGCCTTTATTGAATCGATCAGCATTTTTATATAGATATGAATTTCCCTGCCCACCAGTTGTTTCTTTGAAAAGTCTCAAATCTTTAATTAATCGCGATTTTATCTGTTCGTCATACATAAATTGTGAAAATGTAAAAAATTTGTTTTTAAGGAACTGATAGGTAAAATTTACTGTTGTATTCATTATTCCTGTTCCATGAGTTCGAATAGAGTTTGCAATATGTTTTATATTAATAGAATTCAAATGTTTATTGTTGCTGCTTTTCTCAATGAATATTTGATTGTTAAGATTGTAGTTATATTTCGAAACAAATATATGTATATTTCGCATAATTTCTAATACATCTAAACCTTGCTCCAATGTTTGTGTGGGTAGATTGTCTTGGTTCAGCAGCAAATTGAACTTGAATTTTGCCATCTGGCGCATTTCACCGTATGTTTTCCAATCTGATAACACAACAGTGGTCAAATTGTAATATGTTTTAGATAAATAATGTTCAATTGAAGGAACAACTCTCATATATATTGTTTCCAGCTTTAGATTATCAATGAGAAGAATCTTTTTTATCATATTAGATGTTAATGGATTAACAATGTCTAGTTGTAAGTGGGAGTGAATGTGTAGACGCAAATTTGTCTCAATATTCTGACTTATATTTTTTAATAAATTCTCATCAACCATATTTTTTATAGTGGATATAAATTCCTCTGACCTTCTGTTGCCAAAATATACATCTGTTTTTTTAAGCAGATCAATGCAATCATCAATAACCATTAAAAGGTATTTCAATTTCAAAGCATAATATTCAGTACTGAAATTCTGTAGAAAATAGATAGGAATAATATGTTGATGCCACAAAATCCATGAGCAATTGCACAATCTGTCTATGGACTTTATAAATTTCAATAAAATAAGCTCTTTATCAAGAAGTAGCCCAAGCTTTACATAAGTGTCATCTATGTATCTGGCACTTGGAATGAAACTTAAAGCTATATTAGTTGCTTTGTTTCTTTCTATAGTGGGTGCTCCTTGTATGGCTTGTTCTGCTATAACAATACATGTCAACTCATCTAATCTCTTGTTCGCAAATTTTTTATCTTCTATAATTGTTTTTTTTACTTCAAGGATGGCAGACGCAGTTTGGAATGTCAAATGTTGAATAATCATTATTATAGAACTATATATTTGGGAATAGTTTCGGAGTACAACATTTTTTATCATCTTTAGCATATGTATCAGTTCAAATAGATGCATTAATAATGTTTTGGTTAATGGAATACCAAGTGCTAAATGTAAAGTAATGAAAGAGAGTACAGAGTTTGATAAATTTGATGCTATTTCAAGACCATCAGTTAAAGTTTTAGCATGAAGAGTCATTTCACATGCACTCAGTTTATTTGTTGGAGAAAACAGCTTTTCTACTGTCAATACCCACTGGATGCAAATAATTTGCAGATTCATCATATCTTTGGATATAGATCCCTTTTTAAATAGTATATAACTTTGACGAGCTTTTAACATACTTTGTGACAGTCTATTGATATGACTACTTAAAGATGGTATATATCTATGTAGAAACTGTTCAGGAAACCAAATTACATTTCCAATGATATAGATACTGTGAGCCTAAAAAATATAAAGATAATAATATAAGTCTTTGTAGTAACTATAATTATAATTAAAATATAGAATGTTACTTTCCAGACCTTCAAGTTTATCTCGTTTAAATGCTTAAATAGTCTTTTATCATTGTTGCTGAATAAGTGGCAATTTAAGACAAACAATGCATTAATTTTTATACATTTATACATGTTATCAGAATTTGGTTTTTCTATTATGAGCTTTTCAAGATTAAGCAATGCACATTTTATGTAATTAGTAAATTCCATCATTACTTGCTCACTTAATTTCCCAGAGAGGTCATTCTTTTTTAATTCAAGTAAACTTATTAATGTATTCTGGACTATATCATCACACATAAGCCTCTTTGAAATACTCTCTAGTGCATTGTCTACAGCAGAAAAATGCTGGCTGTTACTTTCTTCACAAAAGTTATTATACAATTTTAAATCTTTTACAAATTTATTCCATTTTGTTGGTAAAGAACATCTAGATATAAGAAGTTCTGTTAAAACTATTACTATAAATAATTCTCCAATATGATTTATTATAAAGTGCCACTGAATTTCATCTGTAAAAATGGGAATATTGTGCAAATTTAGATATGGAATTAGTTATCTGTGAATTTATAACCAACTAAGTAATATTATAAGAAAACACTATTAACTTACCTATATTTATAATATCTTCCTTGAATACAGCAAACAATTGACTTAATATATTACTCAGTGTATCATTACATCGAATTAGAAATGAATTTAGTAAGCAAATTGATTCAATCTGATTTGTAATATCACTATTGGGATATTCATCATATAGAGCCAAAAACTGAAAATGTCTGAAAAAGTAAAAAAAAAATATTATTAATTTTTTAAGCATCCTGAATAAGATATATTAATCATTATTAAAGTGATTGATCTGAGATATAAATGGACTCACTTGTCAAATGCTTCACTATTTAATTCGGTTATTTCAATGCACACTGATGTAAAAATACTCAATATTTTTGTCATAACGGGATTATCGGACACAACTAGTTCTGTTATTGGTAAAAGCTCTTTTGGCATCAATTGAATTTGTATGGGAATAAATGATTTGTTTTGATCAGAATTACCATCTTTTATAATTTGTATATTATCTTGATATTGCTGTTTGAAAAATTGTCCATAACTCTTTAAAATAAATGTCCCGGCTTCTTTTTCAATTTCCATTATGATTTATTAATAAATTCAGACCCCTTTTTATGATTATAACGTTTTCACCTTTACTGAAAGAGCGTAATCTAACGGAAACATATTATAATTATTGTTAGTAAATAATGTTATTTAGATGCATAAACGAGAAAAAGAAAATAATCTAATAAAATATAAAAAGCATTGTTGTTACAATTTCATTTAAGTTATAATAGCTATAATTGACATTAAGTTTTATGTCATTACTTAGGATATTTTTTACCTTATTTTTTTGACAATTACCTAAACCAAACAAATAAATCAAACGTCAATTTCAACTTCAGTGGATTTTTAAATGGTTTTACAGCTCTGGGTTCTAGCTTATTAGACCCTGTATTCGATTCTTCACAAGTAAAATGATGGAAATTATACTCGAATGCTATTAAAAATTTTTACTCAGCATAATTTATCGTATTTATTTGAATTATATCACTTTTCTTTAATTATGCACATCGCTGAACAGTTTATGCTTTAGATTGTATCAATTTTACATATGTATAAAACGAACTCGTTGTTCAGAAGGCGCCAAAATTATATTAATGGGTAAAGTTAAGTATGTTCTGTGGCTATCTATGCAAATTTCAAGAGTGAAGAATTAGATTTATTATTTTTAAAATAGTGTTTGTAATATGTTTAATTGTGTTTTGTGAGTAACTCAAAACATATTTCAATATAAATGGTATTATAATAGTGGAAAAATTAATTGTATCCAGTTTTTTAAACCGAAAAAACTAAACTAAACACAAACATGGATCAAATGTTACCAAGTCCGTATAATATACCGGGTATTAGTACCCCCGTGCATCAACCAGAAGAAGATCAACAAATCCTTCCAAATGCTATGCAACAACAGCAGCAGCTACCTACCCAGCAACATCAACAACAACAACATTCTTTGGTTTCCTTGGCTTCACCACTCGTGGGTTTTAGTGCTTCTATTATGGGAACACCACAACGCTCTATGCATACATATGCACCAACTGCAAGTTATGCAACTCCACAACAGATGATGCAGCCTCAGACACCAGTATGTGTATAAATATCTTAAAATCTGGATATTTATAATCACTTATAAAATGATAGTTTTGTATTCATAAATAATATGAAAATTTTGACAACTTTTAGCAAAATATGATGTCTCCAATGGTATCCGGTGGAAGTATTGTAGGCCAGCAAATGCTTAATCAAACCTGCCCTTCTCCGATGACTCCAATGACTCCACATTCAGCAGATCCAGGCATATTACCTCAGCTTCAGTTAGTGAATTTAATTTATAATATAAAAATTGTTTTTTAGAAACTAAAATGTCTATGTTTCATTAATTTAAAATTTATATTATTTCCAGAAACATTGTTTCTACTGTTAACTTATTTTGTAAATTGGATTTGAAGAAAATAGCATTGCATGCTAGGAATGCAGAATATAATCCAAAACGATTTGCTGCTGTTATTATGAGAATAAGAGAACCACGGACAACTGCTTTAATATTCTCATCTGGAAAAATGGTGTGCACAGGAGCAAAAAGTGAAGAGGACTCTAGATTAGCTGCTAGAAAGTATGCTAGGATTATACAAAAACTTGGTTTCTCTGTAAGTTTATTTATAAATAATCTTCAAGTTTGTATTTTATCTCTCATAATATAATCTCATATTTTTTCTTGCAAAATGCAAATATATGCTTGAACTAAAAGATCAAATAGTAACATAAATTTTACAAAATATAAATTAACAGAATTATTTTTAACCTAAATGTTTATTTCAGGCCAAATTCTTAGACTTTAAAATACAAAACATGGTGGGAAGTTGTGATGTCAAGTTTCCAATTAGATTGGAAGGTTTAGTGTTAACCCACGGACAATTTAGTTCTTATGAACCAGAATTATTTCCTGGACTTATTTACCGTATGGTTAAACCAAGGATAGTTCTACTGATTTTTGTGTCTGGTAAAGTTGTTTTAACAGGAGCAAAAGTGAGACAAGAAATTTATGAAGCATTTGATAACATATATCCAATATTGAAAAGTTTTAAAAAACAATAGTGTCTAAAACTATATTTGTATGTATATAATTGTTTAATGGTTTTGTAATTGTGTAAGGATTATGTATAAGTGATATATGCAAGTGAATATAAAGCCTTTGAATAGCAATACCCATATTGTTTTTTTTTTCATTTAATAGACTTCTTGATAAAATAGAACATGAATTAAATTTACAAATTTTGAAATTAATAACTTCACTATATTTTATCTTCAATTTCAAATCTTAGCATAAATGAGAATAAATCTTTAGTAGTGGGTGCTTATGTTATATACAATAGTAGGTTAAAAAACAGGAGTTTCATTTGTCATAAGCAGTTAGCCATTGATAGATATTGAAAAAATAGAGTCTACAGCATCTGCCCTAGGAGTGTCCTACGAATATGAATTTGAAAAATATTTCTAACTACAGAATTCACAATACTGAGGAATAGTAAAGGTTTTAATTAAAAAAGTAATATATCGCTTAAGGTTTGCAGTTTAAATAGTTTGTGACATAGTAACAATAGAATAATCATATTTAAACCAGAGATAATAATACGGAGTAATAAGGCTTATATATTACTTCGTTAATATATATAGTATACTTAATAAAAAATTAACTTAAGTACTTGTATTAACCATAACCATTTTAGTACGAATATTTAACGTTTTCAAAGTTTACACTTAGTTTAACATAGTCGTAAGGACTCATTATTAACTAAAGAAAGTAAGATAGTGTTGTAGTTGTTTTTTTATTAGACTTGTAAGAGTAATTGGTAAGAAGGGCTTTGACAGCTTAACGCAACTTTTTGAGAATTCACAGAACTTGATATATTTGTATGCTATAAGGGTGTCTGGAACCTTGAGTTTTGGTCATAGGCCCTGAGAGATCCGTTCCGTTAGCTTGTTCGGCGATGACGCCGTTTCAAGCGAAGGGGAGATGCACGCCCTTAGGAACAGAGCGGTTTTTGGGTTAGCAGTACATATACTTAAATTGGAGTAATACAGAGAAGATAAGACTGGCCCAATAAAAAAGACGCAGTTTTTATGTAGATGTTAGAAATATTTCCAATTTATATTTATTTATAGTCAATATAAAAACAAATAATTCAATAAACAATTATTCTATGGTATATATTCCACAGACGATAGAAATTTCTAAAGTTTGTCTTAAATATGAACTAACCTATGGTCATTAAACTTCAAATTTCAAACTTTAAGGTTATTTCTGATCTTGTACGTTTACTCTTCGATTCTTGTTAAACATTGAATTGTTCTACGTTGAAATTGTGATATATCAGGATCAATTACTGTTATTACGACAACTAAAATGGCTGAAACCATGCGGCAAACCATTGCCACTATTCTGAAAAGCATCGAGAGATATAATCCAGCTAATCTTGAAACATTGGAGAGATATGTTGAAATGCAGTCTAGAGAGAATACGTATGATTTGGAAGCGAATTTAGCTGTACTAAAGCTTTATCAATTTAATCCAGATAAATTTAATCCGGATATTACGTGTCAAATTCTTCTAAAAGCATTAACTAACTTCCCTCACACCGATTTTACACTGTGCAAATGCCTTTTGCTGGAGTCAGTAGTAAGTTTTTAAATAAGTATCTACTATATAATTTGGTCATTGATAACGTGAACTCGAAATTTGTTTTTTTTACTAATATTAAAAAAAATCTCATGCAGCTTATTTAATTTTCAGGTTGAGAATGAGACAATTTCTCAAATAAAGTATTTGGCTGATATATTGGAGCAATGTGATTTTGCTCAATTCTGGAACAGAGTACATCAAATGCCTGAATTGTGTAATCGTATTACTAGCTTCCATGATTCAATACGCAAGTTTGTCTGTCATGTCGTAGGCATTACTTTTCAGACAATTGATAAAAATAATTTGGCTAATCTTTTAGGAGGAGTTGATGGCAAGTACATTCAATTATTTTCGAAAGCACAAATTTCCTATTTTTAAATTGATTATTTTTAAAACTCTGATGTCATAATTTCATTATATTTACACAATTTCATTGATTAAAATGAATTAACTTTGATTCTTTATTTTGTTATAGATGTGACATTGAAACACTGGGTTAAGAAGTATGGTTGGAGAGATGAGGGCAATTTGATTTTTATTTCCAACCAAGACGAAAATATAAAGACTAAAAACATTACAGAAAAGATTGAATTTGATCATCTTGCCCCATTGATGACAATATTGTAATTTGAGGAGAACAAAGTTTTTTGTAAAATATTTAATAGTTTTATTTGTCTTGTAATTTCTTGCATTATTTAATAAACATCATGTATATTCTTTTTTTTAGTAAAACTAGTAGCTTATGTATCTATAGATCAGCATAAGTTAATTTGGCCCTATTTCATAATATTTTTTTTTAATTTTGCAAGTAGAGATAAAAAAATGCTTATTGTTGCCATATAAATTAGTTTAATCAATTAAAATTTCATTAAGTACTAAGTTAATAACATTTTAGAACTACATAACAATAAAATTAATGTTAGCAATGCATGGTATATTTCTAAAAGAGTTGTTTTATGCCTTTTTTCCATGACTAAAACCATATTCCTTGCCACCGGCATGACCTCCCTTTTTACCGTGATCATGATGGTGGGCATGATGTTCTTCATGTCCATGGTGACCTTTATGCCCCTTATGGTCTTCATCATAATGACCCTTATCATGATGCCCCTTTTTGCCGTGATGTTTCTCGTGATGACCCTTTTCGTGGTGGCCACCTTTTTTATGTTGCCCTTCTTTACTGTCGTGATGTCCGTGGAAATCTCCGTGTTTGTTATGATGTCCGCCCTTATGGAAATCATCGTAGAATTTATGTTCCTTATGATATTCATCTTTGTGAGATTTATGGTGGAATCCAGTGGTTTTAGAACCTTTTTTATGCCCTTTTTTGTGTCCAAATTTTCCTCCTTTATGTCCGTGAGCAGCCTCGTGGTGTTCACCATGTTTGTCATGCTCATCATGGTGCTTCTTTTTATGTCCGCCATGCTCATCATGGTGACCTTCGTGGTGATGTTTTTCATGATGGCCATGATCACCTTTGTCGTGGTGGTGATGAGATTTGTACCCTTTATCACCCTTTTCTTCATTTTCTTTATGGTGGTGCCCATGATGTTCGTGCCCACCCCCTGTTTCAGTGTGACTTTCTTTAGCTTCATGTTTATCTGTACCAGCTACTACTAGATCGAACTTTTCGGTGTCTGCTGGAAGGAGGTCACCTTTCAAACTAAACGGTTTTGGAACGCTATCTACATTTCGAGGTTTGGATGCAGCGATCGAACATGATGCAATAATCAATAATAGTATCCGTTTCATATTTCTGAAATGATAACGGACAAGTACATATTCAATCTGATTAACAACAATATCATTCAAAACAAATGTGTCTTTCACACATAAAATATCGTGGCATTACAGGAAGAAAGGTAAGAATAACGCATAGGCAAAGTTCAAAACATGCCTATAAAATATATAGGCTACATAAACTCTCTTTCGAAGACGTGATAATAAGCTAATATAAGAATCTTACCAATGCTGTGGGCGGCTTAGTACGCCAAACTAACTATATTGTGTTCTAATCGTTTCCGCGCTTTGATTTTATAGATGACGGTGCTTTCATTGCCGGTTGCAGTGATCTGTACCAATCATTGCCGCACTTTTCTAGGCGACTGATTTTGTTTGTTGTCGTGACGAAATGTATTCTTATTCATTGTGCACCGAGACAGGTTAATAGATGAAAACCAAGCTATTCATTCTAGAAGAAATCTTCATATTTTTTCTAAAAGTTAAGTATTTTATCCTATCGTTGAATTTAGAATTATTAATTACTTTCCATGACAGAATCGCCATTTTAAGTCTCTACCGATTTTCTCAGCTGCGATGTTGGAGTTCGATTTCTGGACTGAATAAAATTTATTAATTGTACTTGGCCTTCGAAAGGGTTTGCTAGGGGCCGGGCGAATGTCTTAGCGCTTCATACCCCTGGTAGAGCATATTGATGGGCTGATTAGGCCAACTCGTATGAACGAACGTGGCTTACAGAATTCCAGCATACTGTGTGTCTTTAAATGAGGGAGGATACTAGAGGCACACATTCCTAGTTTACCGCTTAAGTTGTGTAAAAAGCCGGCAATACAATAAAAGCGCGGATTACGGCGCAGTTGTCCATTGATTAAGATCTTCTCTTAACATCAGGAAAGTCCACGTTCTCTTCTACATAATAAGTAATGTTTAAGTTTTTTATGACCGTTGCCATGGTCGTGACGATCGATACTATTCATGACATCCCTGCCCTCTATAGGTGCCCTATAGAGGCCCCATTGGCCATCATAGCGATATTTATCGTGGTGACCTTTTTACAACAGTCGTGGATCTCGTGGTGTAGGTATACATGGTGATGGTGCCTGTCTTTGTAATGACATTTTATCGTAATGTTCCTCTCCAGCCCTTGTGATGATATTCTTTTTAAATCAATGCTACTGTCCTAGTTCTAACGGTTCACCTCTTTATGTCTTTACTTTATTATGCTCCGAACGAACTGAATTGAAAACGACTTAAAGATATATTTATACTGACCATTAAATACTCCAATAGCGCTGGTGAAATTACCGACAAGGACACTGTTATAGCTGTTTTTTATTGCATCATGGAATCAAAACAAATCTCAAGCCTACAAAATTTCAAATAAACGCCGCATAGTTTTTGCAACTAAATTTAAATATCTGTTGGAATTGTAGTATTAATTTGCTAAAGTATTATCGATCACTTATTTATATGAACGTAATATTTTCTATTTTGAAATGATGACCAACAATTTATTAATAAAATTAGGTATACAAAAATAATAAGCCTAAAATTAGTCTACGTAATCCATTACGCCTAATTTAATTCACGAGCAATGTTGCATTTTGCAACGGTCGTAAACATCAGTGTAGATGGCTTTAAAATTATGATCCATAATCTTAATACTGCACCTAGATTAGCAATTTTTAAAAAAATGTTATTAATTTTAAATTAAGATAAAGAAAGTATTGTATTATTATAGTTTGAACTTCGGATTAATTATTTAAATTGTGATCGATGCTAAATAATCATAAATATTAAATAACATTCCTACTACGTTTATCGTAAGAATCACGCTGTAAATTCATGTATTTTAATTTTCAAATGTTGTATGTCTGTATGTAGCTGTGTTGTTGAAAATGAGAGAACCTGTTGCGATCCCTTTTTCTTGTTTGAAAGCTGATATGTTCGCGATAGATCTTAGCTTATGAAAATCTGTTACTTTAAGTTATGATATTTTCTTATTTTTAAACACGTGATTGGCAAACACATAAAAGTGTGTTGAAGTTCACTTATGGTAAATGATTTTTATAACAGGACTAAGGCAACTGCGTGGTGTTTCGAAGGGATCGATATGCGTCGCGTCGTCGCATTGTAAAACTTTTTCACCTTTATTATCAAGCTAACTCTTAGATGATCATTTCAACATCAGCCGTAGGACATTCTGCGTTTCACATAGGTTTCCTAAAGAGGTTGTATGCGGTTTCCATAAAATGCTATCTTGTGGTTGTTTTAAGTATCTTATTGTAGGTATCTTATAATAGGTATTTTATATAATATAACTATCCGTCAATGTCTTAGTGGGCGGGTGACGCTTCGCTTGTCCTTCCAAGCTGTACACACAAGATCCAACTGCCTTTACGATACCATATTAAATGTGAAGAAGTAGCGATAACAATAAAATGGAATGAGGTTATCTTAGATTTTCATAATTTACTTCCTAACTGCGCCTATATGTAAAAATTGTTGCAGATACCTACTTTCATTGTTGTATTAAGGTATTAAGTAAAGTGTTTGTTGGTAGTATAAACATATTAAATACATACAATGATATAAACATTTAAGAGACTTGTTTAGTTTGTAAAATGCGGTTATTACGCTTTTGGTAATAGTAAATACCTATAAAGTCAACAAACATTAGATCCCTACTACTTCATAAGATGATTCTCATATAATATATATAAGTTATATAAACCATAATAGTCTCATCACATTTTTCAATTGCCTTCCTAAAAAGTAGGACCTAGTTCAGTGACAATGGTATGGATTGCAAAAACATCATTTCTGACATGTAAATTTTAATAAAAAAAGTTAAAAACAATAACAAAGTTGAGAAACATTAACAACGTCTATATCACTATATGTACAGTTTAGAGTCTAGACAAAATTTAATGCTTTCCGTGGTGGAATCCCCACTCTTTGTGGTCGTCGTGTCCACCTTTCTTGCCGTGGCCGTGGTGGTGGTGATCGTGCTCCTCGTGGCCGTGGTGGCCCTTGTGGCCGTGGTGGCCTTCGTCGTGGTGCCCGTGGTCGTGGTGCCCGTGTTTGCCATAGTGATCTTCATGATGGCCGGAGTGGTGATGGCCACCCTTCTTGTGGTGTCCCTCGTGTTTGTCATGATGCCCGTGGTGGTGTCCGTGTTTGTGATGTTTGCCTTCGTCGTGGTGGCCATCATGGAAGTGATGATCCTTGTGGAAGTGATCCTTGTGGTATTTCTTGTGGTAGCCATCGGTCTTCTCTCCCTTATCGTGATGTTCATGATGCCCGTGCTTCTCCCCCTTGTGGTGGTGGCCGTGCTCGTGATGTTCCCCATGATGATCATGCTCGTCCCAGTGCTTTTTGTGTCCACCTCCATCTTCGTGGTGGTGTCCCTCGTGGTGGTGCTTGCCATAATGGCCTTCGTCGCCTTTATGATGATGGTGGTGGCCTTTATGGCCCTTGTCCCCTTTGCCACCATGTTCATGATGATGATGTGCATGGTGATGGTGACCACCGCCATGCTCATGGTGACCACCGCCATGGCCATGATGACTCGCAGCAACGGCTTGATCGTCGTCCTTGTAAGCGCTACACGCCGCCAGAAGGCACAGCCCACCCAATACAATTGCAACCCTCATGTTGAACTTCTCTGCAACACTTGTGGTTTGCTTTCGGAAGTCCGGTTGTAACTGACCTCTGAACAAAGCAAATCTGTTTTATACCAACGAATATTGGAGATCTCAGAGGTTGTTTTGAAATATTTTGCATTTTGTTACAATTAGTTTTTCTTTTACTTTACGCTCCAAGGTCAATGGATTCTGGCTATTAAAGGTTGTTGCTCGGTCTCTCTTCTACTCAGGTACCCAGTTGTTGTTTCAACGTTATGTATATCGTAGTTTATTTTATTTGGAATAAATTGAAATACATATGCTACTTCCGTTTAGGTGCTACACTCATTCATTATCCTAATAGCTCAAATATGCATCGAATCCAACATCTTTCATCCATTCAACATATGTTTTCGCTTAAGTGGTCAAACACTTTAAATAGAGCCGATTGAAATTATGTGCTTAGTGGATCTTTTCATACATGTTATTGGCTTTATTTGGTTAGTGTTAAACAATTCTTCCGAGTGAACGGTCTCTGTTAATTCCACACCCTTGTTGCCGACAAACGCTCTATTTTCTGTAAATTGTATAACGTCTTTACCGAGCATCTTTTTTTCAAGTTTTTTTACTGATGCGTCTTTAAGTCTGATGAAATCAAACGGCATTGACAAATTAACATAATTCTATTTTATAAATATAAATGATGATCTTCATTGATGTACTGTCGTTTAATTCTTACGATTTCACCATCTTTAGTATAATACGACATGAAAATGATTTGGATTTATAAAAAAATAACCGCGAGTCAAAGGTCATTAAGATCATCTACCTTAGACAAATATTATTTAATCTTTAATAAAAAAATATAAATAATTTCTATAAAGCCATCCTTTTTCTGTTCATTCATTATACATTGAATCGAAACTATTTCGCTGGATTCACAAAGCAATAAATTTGGTAAATCCTCTATCAATATGATCGGACATCGAGACAGAATACAAAGTTTCATCTATATCACTTCAATATTTGTCGTTGTAAATAATTTTGTAAGGCATTTTGTGCAACACATCATCACTCTGTGGAACCAGCTTCCTGCAGAAGTATTACCAAACTAATACGACTTGAAAACCTTTAAAAAAAACAATAAACCTATACCTAAAAGGCTGGCAACACATTGGCAGCCCCTGGCATCAACGGGCAGAAGACTTATTCTTGCTGAACCTTTTGATTTTCAATTAAAAATAATATTCTAGGTTTTACACATGAGTCGTGACTTAGTCCACGGGCCATACAATATAGTCTAGGGATACAATACCCATCAATACAACAATTTTTAAATTTTATATATTTTACTAGTTTATTAATTTACTAGTACAAACAAAGAATAAAAATCTTTTCTCTTTAAAATAATATACTGTACATAATATAAATTTAATAATGATAATACAGATAGAGAAATAAGGTGTAAACCTTTTCCACAAATATTTTAGTTACAAAATAACCTAACTATGACATATAAAAATTTAATTTAAAACTTAAAGAATATCATCATCATCAGCTTATCAAATCCACTGCTACACATAGGCCTCCCCCAGAGACGCCCACCTGTTACGATCTTGAGCGATCTGGATCCAGCGGTTGCCCGCGACCTTCATGAGATCGTCTTTCCATTGCGTGGCGGGACTCTCCCACTCTGCGATTTCCGGTACGCGTTCGCTACTCGAGAACCTTTCTTCCCCATCGGTTGTCGGTTCGTCGAGCCATGTGGCCAGACCATAGCCACTTCAACTTACTTATACTGCGGGCAATGTCGGTTACTTTGGTTTGGCTGTGGATAACCTCATTTCTGATTTCATCTCGCACCTAGACTCCGAGCATTGCCCACTCCATAGCTCGCTGAGTGACTCTGAGCTTCTCCATGAGACCCATCGTAAGCGACCACGTTTCAGATCCGTATGTCAACACTGGCAACACGCACTGGTTGAAGACTAAATTTAGTCTTCAGCCACTGAAGTATTTTAGAGGAGAATATGTACTTGAATTTTCCGAACGCTGCCCATCCGAGTTGGATCCGTCGATTGACCTCCTTCTCGAAGCCGGATCTACCTAATTGGACAGTTTGGCCCAGGTAGGCGTCTTCGTCAACAGCTTCGAGTAAGGCATTCCCAAAAATAACCGCGATAAAAATATAGATGCGACATGAGCATTAACCATGACAATGGTCTTGTACACGTCCATCTAAGACCCACCTGTTGGGAAGTAAAGCATATGATATCTGTTGTAAGGAATATGGTGAGCCATAAACTTGCTTAGTGTTTTGGCGTGAGAGTCTAAAAAGCATTCCATGCATTTAATATTAAAAATAATAACGACATTACAATGTGAGCAATGCCCAAAATGACCTGGCCATCTTCGTATACGTTGCAGACTGCAGCTCACCTACCGCAATAGTATTGCTCAAGTGTCGTCGGAAATAAGTTCACGACCGTTACGGTCTGCTAGCTATTTTCTAAATGGAGTTTCGCAAATTAATAGATTTCAAGGCAACATTGGGTTTATCTTACTGTATTATTTTTTGAGAGCGTCGTAGCTAAGTAGTTAAATAAATCGACCATGAAGCGAGAGGTATCAGATTCGAATCCTGGTCGGGACAATTATAAATCATAATTTAATTTATAATTTATTCGGTCTCTCGAAGGGCTTGACGGTGGCCAGGCATGTGTCTTTAATATTAATATTGTCGCACCTGTGGGAGAGCCATGTTAAAGTACATGCTGACTTACAAAATGGGCTGGCTTGTCCGAAGTTATACCACGGGCTCACAGAATACTCAACGTGAAATGCTAGTGGTATTTGAAATGGTGCTTCTACTGTGTTTCGCTGAGTAAGTGAGGATATCGGAGGCCCTTAAAAATGCCGCTTAAATGGCGTAAAAAAGTCGGCAATACAATCAATGCGTGGATTATGGCGCAGATATCCATGACAACGGCGGTGTTCTCTTCCCATATACCTAGAAGACTTGTCTGTTTCGTTGTCCGCTATACCATAAAAAATACTTTATTGGTATAAGTATCAATCTCGATATTATTTATACATGCGCCTAAAACTTTGACCACTAAGTAACTAGTGTACCTACTTAGTTATGTAGATACCTCATCAGTTTGGGACATGCGAAGTTATAAGTGCGATGAACGTTTTGTATTTAAGTTCGAGTCCAACAGAAATAATAACTACTCTAAGCCCATTACCTAGTTACAGTAAGCATCTAGAAATATAACAGAGACCTAGTTAAAAACATTATAGAGTTACTAATGCTCTTACGGCAACCAGGGCGTCATACTTATGAGAATTATTTGCTAAGAAGCCTAGCTTACTACAACCCAAGAATCTTGTTAGGCCCTACTGAAGACTGAACTAATGCTATTACCTCTGTAATACTACCTTCTGGCTCGATATATCTTTCTGGCTCAGACGGCATAGTTAAATAGGTTTGTGTGTAATTAAGGTAAGTAAATAATGTGAAGTCAAAGACACGTTGGCGTGATCAACTCCGGTTCTTGAATCAACTAGAAACTTATTAAATATATTAATGTATTTTTACGTTTTCAACTTACCTACATAAATAAAGTAGTTTAGTTGTAAATTATTCATTATCGTAGTATTAGGGCATATAGCTGGCATACTCTCTTTATTCTTAAGTGAAACACTACACGTACCGCTTGAAAGCCCTTTTGAGAGCATCGTAGCTTAATGGTTTTAAAAGTGTACCATGAAGCGAGATGTACCTGGTTCGACTCCCAATCCGAACCAGTTATAATTTAGTGTTTCACTCACTAGTGAGGATATCGGAGGCCCTTAAAAATACCGTTTAAGTGGCATGAAAACCCGGCAACATAACCAATGCACGGATTGTGGCGTGTTATTCATGGGCGGCGGTTTTCTCTTACCATATAGGAGAACCACCTGCTGCATTGTCTTCTATATAATAAAAAAAAACACCGATACGCAGCTATTTATTCCGAAAACAGATAGGTTAAGGATCTATCAATTTCGGAGATTGTTTCTTAAAAATTTGTACGTACCGCCCACATTTCGAAAACAAATAAAAGTATTATGTTCTACTTTTTATTCTTGATTCCGACCATTTAGCCCTACGTTGTAGGTATAGAAGCCTATTTACCCGATGGCCTAGTCAGGCTAGCTGCCCAGCAATGCAAGAACTTTTACATCGACCCAGTACTTATCGATTTTATTGTTAGGTACAGAGGTTCAAAGCTTACCTCTTTAGAATATTGCATAGTATAGAGTTTTGGCACTCAAAATATAAGTAGGTACACAATATGTATTTGTGCTTAGGATTCAATATATATTATACAGTTATCCTGATCAATTACTAACAAAATCTATTTTCTGTGTGTAAGTTGTGTGCTCTCCTCGCATTTTATTTCATAAATAAAGAGTGATTTTTAATCGATCTTAATAACTGCAATTGATAAAAATCGTAACATCTATTAATTTAGTAAAATTTCTGTATTTTTTGTTTGTTTGATCATCATGTTGGGCTATTTTAAAAGTAATATAAAGAAAATTTATTTGTTTATAAGAAATTAAATCTTTTAAATTAAGTATATAAGGCTTATATTATTTACGTCCTTTGTTTTATTATACTTTGACCATATTCTCGTATGATAATGGCTAAACTGACTTCGACAGATCATCTTGGTAAACTGCGTACAAAAATATGAGCTAACATGGGTTTCTATTTTGGTTTTTATTTACAGAGAACGTGGTTAAAGAACATATTGTTATCGCTTCGGAGGTTATCCCGGGATAATCCCTGCCATTGTTAGATATTTTAATGCTTATGCCCTTTATGTGACCGTTCGTATTAAGTCATACGCGGATAATCGCCGTATTATACTGAGTTAATTTTCCATTGCCTGTACGACGCGCAGGGACTGCCAGCTGCCTGTTTACATACAAATCGGTGACATAGTTACACTTATACGACTATATCATCATTTCTTTTCTATTATTTGGGTACCAAGTAATAAAGTTTACCACCATAGATTTGTCGATATGATAATATAATACAGAGAATGATAAAAGGTATTACAGAATATATGATGGCGCGACGTCAGTCACTCAGCGCGGAGTGCGATCAATATTTGCTCGAACAGGACACCGTAGAGATGTTTCCGGTCCATGAAAGTATCGTATTAACTATTTGAACATTGGATTCCAAGTTTTATCGTTGGCAGATGGTCGACACGACTAATTACATCAATTACAGGCAAACAGAAGAGCGCTCGGGTTTCCAGCTCCCACCTTTGTCAATATTTGCGTGACGACGGCCTACTGGGTTCATGCTAAATTTCTACTTATTTATTGTACCTACTGTTCGTTTTATTTACTCTACCAGTCAATTTGATTGATTTGATATGGAAAAACTGACATTGATGAAATTTATATTAAGAAAACATTAATTCTAGATTAAAGTAATACCTACTTGTATACACATACACACCTTTACATAAATAAAAAATCGACGTCTTTACACAGTTTTTATGATTTTTGTGAATTGTCCTTTTTTGGCCTATGACGATTTTTTTTCGTGAATCAATTAGTGGGCGCATGAGAAACGATATTGTTAACGCGGTAAGCTGCAAAAAGGCGAACACGTCACACAAGCCCCGGGCGTAAGTTTCCACAAAACAGCCACTCAATTCGTTAGATATCAAGGTAATCCGTTCCCAACTGTCGTGCAAAGCTCGCATTGTGAGTCTTATCCAAGGGCGACGACTGTCTCTTGTGTTTATGTGCACTTTGTTAAAGTTAAAACTTCTGCGCCTGCACGTTTTCTCATCATCTTCCACAACGTAAAAAGCTGTCTTTATTTAGCTAAGTTTTATCAATATACCTAAGACTAATTCATATTGACACAAAGACAATATAATGAGAGTGTACCTTTATAGAATTTGCTTTGGTTTGACCAAAGCTTGTGACTTAACGTGGGAAAGTGACTTTATGCATTTTAAAATAGGTATACTTATAGTCTTTATCCAGTGTGTGTTACCAGTGATAAATTACGGCGCGAAACCGTGGCCTCTCTCCATGGGCCTCGTCTCAAAGCTCAGGGTCGCTCAGCGAGCTTTGGAAAGGGCTATGCTCGGAGTTTCGCAACGTGATCGCCTCAGACAGTTATACATGGAGGTCCTAAGGGGAAGCCTATGTCCAGCAGTGGATGTCCTATGGCTGAAATGATGATGATGATACCTATAGTAGTAGATAATCTCTATAATAGGGTGTTTAAATATATGAAGAGAAGCATAAATAGGAAAAGGAAATATAAGAAAGTTGGAACTGAACTGTAATTTGACAAACTGAAGATAACCACCACGTTATCAAAGACAGGAATTATTAAAGAGAAAATTATTTGGCATTACAACACTTTTCATTCGTGTATTAACGTGAATAATTATTTCAGAGTGTCAAACGCGACAGTTATAACAGCCGTTTGATATTTGCTAAATGCATTGAATCTTCGGCTATTACGAATTACTAGGAGGGGTTACCGGTTGTAAATGTTTGGGAGCGTCGTATTGTCACTTCCATTAAGCTCGGCGAGAGGCGGGGCCGCCTCGCTCCACGCCCACCGCCCGCCCTGCGCCGCTGCTCCCCACACGTCATCGGGCGCGACACCCGGCCGCAGCTCCGCGACTCACTTACACCATTTACTCGCAATCGCATCACATCTTATTATCCGATCATTATTTCGATAATCTGCGCGTGGCTCTGGTGAATAATAAGTTATAGGTACAACATAAGCGAAAAGGATTAAAAGTGTATAGAAGTGTAAAGTGTACCATGCGTATATAATGCAGTGTGTGGCGGAAAGATTATTGGAACGGTGAGAGTGGCGTGCAGCGTGGCGGAGCGTGAGATGGGCGGCGCGGGCGCTTGGGGCCGGGACGCGCCCGCTCTGCTGAGCACGGCGCTGCTGCTGGGCGGCGCGGGCGCAGGCTCCCTGGCCGACCGGCCCCCGCCGCCGCTCTTCACCATCGACAGCATACTGGCCCCGCGGCCTCCGCCGCAGATCCCGCCGCTGCAACTACATCATCTCGCACACACGCCCTTCCACAGAGCACACGAACTTTTCGGTACGTGTAAGTGCTACATCTGTCATGCCTTTTTAAACCCTTCTGTAGATTGAAGTATTGGAATGAATGGAAAAGCTAAACTTTTCTCTTATACCCATATATATCATAGAAGAGTCGATCCTTATTTGAAATTCTCAAAAGTGTCCCTTATACAAAGGACTAAATTATAAAAAGTAAAAAGTATACTTTAAAAAGTTCTACAGAAATTTAAACACGTAGCAAAGTCCTAGATATAATTAAACATTTGTTTGTGAAAGGAAACAATATTCGACTAGCTGAAAAGCTCAGGTATCTACCTAATAATAAAAATACATTATAAAATATCTATTTAGGTATGAAAGATTACCTACATTATCAAAGTTACTATTATTGAAAGTTATTTTTGTTGTTTTTATATAACAAATATTTTCAAAAGAACTTACGTTGGTGCGTAGTTATATAATGAAAAAACAAATCTCTTTACCTGCTATTAAACTTGGCTCTCTTACGATTAGATAAGCCTATACTTAAACTTACGTAGGTACTTAGGTACGTACCTAGGTATAACTTAGATTCTACTAAACACCAATAACTTATATGTAACTTGCACAGTAGTGATATACATTGTTCTTACGAATGTTATTCAGAAGTTAACGCCATAGTTACTACGAACGTAATAAAATAGTTAAAAATCATTTTTCTAAGGTTTGCTTAGTTCATAATGACTTCAGAATTATAGAATAGAAACTTCAACCATAATAACGATCTATATAAAACAATAATCAAGGCACTAAATAGGTACATGTTAAAAAATTCTATAGAAAAGTTTTTACCAGAGTAAAAGTTTTATTCAACTGTTACCATTTAGGTACAACCGAAACTACTGTACCAAGTCTACTATACTAATCCAACTGATACCATTTACCTTCAACCAACATCAAAATAGAGTCAAAAATTTATTTAAAAACCTTCTCTCGTCGTGGGTCTTTTACTTTTTTATTTATCTCTTACATGGTTTGCTCTATAACGCAACATGTTTCAATTTTTGCTGCAGTTACAATATGGTAGATTCAGCTCGTGCCTTGTATTTAAGAGATTCTATAACCATTTTTTTGTGGAAGTTATTCATTATATTCAGTCACACAATTTCTTAGTAAAACTTATATTTAATTATATTAACAACGTACATATAATGAAGGGTTAGATGTTTTGTTATTAAAAACATTGTGTGGAACCCTTTCCCTACCTTAAAGTAGGGAGTTTTAGACGTCTCGAGATTAATTAAAATTTTTACCATAGTCTAATGTATTTCCTCACCCATGAGAGAGCCATGCTGAATCACATGCGGACGCACTAATTAGATCGGCTCGTCCGAAGTGATACCACGAGCTGACAGAATACTCAGCGTGAAATGATACTTGTACAGTGTTTCGCTGAGTGAGTAAGGACATCCAAGGGCCTTAGAAATGCCTCTTAAATGGCGTAAAAAGCCCGCAACACATCCAAAGCGTGGTGTAAGGCGCGGTTATCCATGGTCGGCGGTGTTATGTTACTTACATGCTCCGTTGTCCGCTATGCTATAAATTTTTTTAAATCTTTTTTAAAGTCATTGATTTTTGTTTTATAAGCACTTGTTAAATTAGAAAACTGATTCAAATACAATAGATCTATTTTAAAGAAATTTAAAGTTAAAATAAAAAGGTAATGTTTGTTGTATTTATGTAAATTTTATTTGATTCAAGAGATTACTAGAACAGCCGGCATCACATCCAAATCGTTGTAGGGACCTACGTAAGCGGCGGTAATTCACAAAATTGTAACAAAACGACACAAATACTTAATAGATTTCTAGTGATTTTTGTAAATTGTCCTTTTTGTGAGCTTCTTATCCACGATGAAAAGGTGAATCTGTCAACGTGATAAGCAATTAGAAGTATGCAGGTATCTAATACAGCACCGGTGTCTGTAATGTATACACGACCATGAAGGATCCCTATAACCAATTTCTCTCATTTTTAATTGCAGTTTTGATGGTATTGCGGACAACGGAGCATATGGGTCTCCTAAATTCATTCCGCGCTTTGGTTGTGTTGCTGGCTTTTTCGCCGGCGGTATAATTTTTAGGGCTTCCGATATTCTCACTCAATCAACGAAACAAGGTACAAATACAGTTTCACGCTGCGTTTTCTGTGAGTCCGTGGTATGGGAGGAGCCGGCCCAATGAGTGCGTCAGCGGTCACCATATGCTTCAGCATGACTCTTCCACGGGTGCGTTACTATAGCTTCAAACACTAACTAACTAAAAACAACGATGTTCGTTTTAGCATAAGTCGAAGTTTAAGTGAGTGTGTACTATAAAGTAGGTACCTATTGAAGAAACACCATGTGCTTTACGTTCGACACTGTAAAAACCCACTTTTTTATCATAATAAAGTTAAATCCTTTATATACTGTTTACAATAGCAATTTACTTTAGTTAAGCACGAACAAGAATCATTGAGCCGCGGGCGGACCCTTGCGTTTTGGTTAGGGGAGACAGGGTTTATCTCAATTAAAGCGTTTTTCTTAAAAAAAAACACTTTTAAATTTCAAAACATCTCCAGGGCTTTGAATGTCGGCTACTGGGAATCAAAAGAAACATTTAGTTTATGGTGTAAAATAAGTGTGGAGAGTCTATCTGCCAACGTTTTGTGTTATTGATACAATTGAGATTCGTCAAAAATTTAAACGGGAAATAACAGCAAATTTCTGGTTTTGATTTTGAGCTCAGATATAAAAAGTTTTATTTATGGTAAATTGAAACGGTGAAAGCTCCAAGCATCTTCTACCTACGCTACCTAAATCATATTAGAATAATAATTATGGAAACACAAAGCTATCTTTTATAAATTAGGTTTATTATTGTCATAAATAATCAGTAAATTATTGAATTTGAATCCTAAATATCCTGTTTATAGCTGCGTTCAAAGTGTTTACCTATCAATATACTTAATATACGAACATTACGTTACGTATAGCTACCATCGGTAGCATCTTAACTCAGTGCCACGGGCTCCAAAAGCTTTTATACTTCCATTCGGAATAACACAGCGTAATACCCCGCCAGTATTAAAGAAAATATGCAAAAATATTCAATTCTTATTTGTAGCAGTATTTTGAACGGTTGGCAAGTCCGCCGGGGCTCATGGCTCCAGGAGGGCCTTAAGCCGGGATATTCACGCTCCACTCATTTTCCCGCATGCTTATTTTAATGACGTCTGACGTCTTACCTCATACTTTATAGATTTTATAGTAAGTGACGCAGTAACGTTGTCTATTTCAATTAAGTTATTTTTTTACTGTAGAAAAAACTGCCATAAGCCTACGGTTCTTACTAGGCGGTAATAAGTAGGTATGCACAAAATAAATACACATCCACAACCTAGAATCGCAATCGAAACTTAAGGCTTTTGAGATAATATGCTAGTAAAAGTTTAAAAAAATAGTTTTAGTACAAAAAAACTCTTTGAAATAGAGAACTCTTATAAGTATTTTTGCATATAGTAGTATATATATATGCATAAAATGTATTTGCAGGTGTGAGTAATGCGGTCACAAATGCCAGCAACTATGCGAACCTCTACGGCGGTTACGCGGCGGCTGCGTTGGCTGGTTTGTCGGGTCCGCCTCCGAAACGCAAGCGAAGACACAGAACGATCTTCACGGAGGAGCAGTTAGAACAGTTGGAGAGCACCTTCGACAAAACACACTATCCCGACGTCGTACTCAGGGAGCAACTGGCGTTGAGAGTTGACTTAAAGGAAGAAAGGGTGGAGGTACGTACTACAATTATTGCTCATGATATTTTAGCTATTCAAGAAAATTATGCGGCGTAAAAAGCTTGCAACATAACCAATGTGCGGACTGTGGCGCGGTTGTCCATGTGCGGCGGTCTCTTACCTTATAGGAGGTATTGTGTTGTATTGTTCACCTGCTCCCTTGTCCACTATAACATAAAAAACTTTATAATTGCTCCAAACACTTGTCACTGAAAATTAGGGTTACATCATTTCAAACGAGTTCAAAATTTGCAAGAAGCTGGCCAAAAAATCACGTTTAAATGAAAATAGATATACAACCTCATGTATGTAGTAATAGGTACCTCTACATTGTAAGATTTTTATTTATATTCTTAGCATATAGAAAAAAGTTGCTACATTACAACCTTCTAATACTTCAGACTAAATTACATTTGAAGGCTTTCCGTTGTATTAAGTAATATTTCATTTTTTTGGTGAAATTTATCTTTCTTCAAAAACTGCGATCAATTCTAAATCTATTTCTAGTAAAAGTTACAAACAGGCTATAAAAAGTCCTTTGGAAAATTACTCATACAGTAGGTACATGTCTGCGTATCTATAGATGGTTAAGATAACTTATATTACACGGGTATTTATATTATGGTACCGAGTTTAAAAACTGCTGTATAGAAAGGTTATTAAACAGTAAAAGTAAACAAGTAAACACAAATGACATGACAGTTCCACTCGGCAACTAAATGTGGGTGGCCATACTAAAAAACTGTATTATGTCGAAGGACCTTGGTCAATAACTTAATCTACTAATAGGTTTCATTATTTTTAAAATTTAAATCATACTAAAAGCTATAAATTTCGTCTTTAACCAATACGTAACATACTACAAGAAACGTTTAACTATGTAATTTAAACAATAATTGGTGGTAAAAGTCTAATAATTTCGATTTGTATGAGGAATAAGATATACAAAGAATTTAAAATAGAAATATACTAACTCTATTCTTAAAAAATACAAAAATTCTTAGTAATATTATCAATTTTTACTGTTATGTTTGGTCAAATAATTGTTTATTATAAAAGACATATAGCAAATATAAAGAAATAGATTTTAATAATATAATAAACAATTTCATTATTTTGGCTTGGAATTTAAGAACAATATATATCTTTGAACGTAGAAAAGATATGAAGTAGGGATGTTTGCGGGCTACCGGTGTTGCATCAAGTGTGTGCGGACCACTCCAACGCACTCCAGCGAGCCACCCAGACAGCGATATTTGACTGCCCGCATTTCTTTTACATCTTACGCAAATCGGTTAACATATTGCGTGCTGACTTCAACCTTTTCCAACAATTATTTACTTAATAACAAAATTCCCTCTATAGTATTGTGGTAATAAAATATTTTGTAAAGTGAACATCGATACTATTGCCATATTATCACGTTCATAATAAACATTGCTTTTGAACAAATGCATATTATCAATCACGCTGTGAATTTTTTATTTGAAGGCTATTATCATTATACACTTTTATTCAATGATTAAAAATTAAAATATCTAATAATCGTAAATTATTTGCAGTCCATAACATTTGTAATTGAAAATGAGGCAATTGTGATTTACTTAATTGACTCCTACTATGGATTCCCAAGAATTGAGAGCGGACGACACGTTCGCTAAGTGTAAACTTTTTATTAAAGAATCCGTAGAAAATCAAACAGCACTTTTAGAACGGAGAGGTTAAATAAAAAGGGACCCTCCATAAGGCGGGGGCTGCGAAAATTAATCTGAGTTAATTAAATTTGATTTATTTATGCTAGCCCGAGTTGGCTGAGAAACGTTAAAAGCACGACAATGCGGTTAATGAGGTCACTTAGAGGGCTTTTATTGGATAATGGAGTTTTCGCGCTTTGCCTTACTTCTAATTTCTTTTTAAGAAACTCGTTACATAGTTGATTTGAGCGAAACAAAATGCGTTCATTTCTGCATTAATTTCACATTTGGATTAGACTTAAGTCCGTTGTAAAAACCTATTTTACATATTCTAAAAATAATTGTATACTATATTCTTTTATAATAACAATATGCGTGGTATTTAATATATTGATGTGTATTTAGATATTATAACTAACTTTTTAAAATATATATACTTTAAGTAGGAGATACCAACCTTATTTCAAAATATATCAACATATTTATGTAGTAATTAAAATTAGAATAAACAATGGTTATCATTTATTGAGAAACGAATATTGGTTGTTACTGATAGCAAGTGAAACGAAAAATTCTTCTGAATTTTATTTGTACCAAAATCAGGTGAAACCATTGAAATATTACGGTATTGATAAGTGATAATAAGTTAATTGGCATCTAAGTTTTTCTATAAAAACATTAAAAAAAACTAAATCGAACTCCGTGCTCTATACCTACTTCTACAGCGACCAAAAATACGTTGTTTAAGTAAATGCCCGCTTTCGTTGTTCCCCTGTTATTTGCGTAGCGGCAATTGGAAACTGCATTATTAAATCGCTTTTGTTTTGGCATCACAACACTTGCTCTAAATCGAGTTTTGGTTACACTTTGTTTGTCATATAAATATTTTATCAGGTTTTTGCCATTGTTTTTAAAGAAAAAATCCTGCATGTCTAGATACATATGTATAACTTCTTTTGAATAATTGTAAATCGTTATAAGTTAAAGGAGTCAATAAAAATATGAAGAGAAATTAAGTTTGCCACAGTTTCGTACCTAGAGGTTGTTACGACTGCAAATCCTTGTTAAAATCGGTTAAAATTATTACAGCAGTTTAATTATGAAATTGCTTGTTTGACTTTTTTGTCTTTTTGGTTTGCGCGATACGACATGGAAGTAAACCATCCAAAAAACCCATCAATATTTTATTCGGGAAATAAGAAATATGAACGTAAGTGCTATGCGTTTTAGATTCAGTCGGTTTATTAGTGATAATTTTGACTTGAGGAATGAATCTCGAGTAAGACTCGCTAATTTAAACAACAATGAATTGAATGTGATGGTGGAAGACCATAAATTAATAAAAAGAATGCTGAAGTATATGCTAACGCAACAATTGGGCCTTCTCGTCCGAAGTGATACCACGGCCTCGCAGAATACTCAGTGTGAAACGGTACATCACGTAGTAGTTATAAAGCCGAAAACACAAATAATGCGCAGACTGTTGCGCGGTTATCCATGGACGGTGGTGTTCTATTACCATATAGGAGACCCACTTGCTCCGTTCTCCGCTAAACCATAAAAATATATAAAAATAAGCGCGCCTTTCCCACACTTAGACTCCATAAAGGTAACATATCTTTTAAAGGTCATTTATTTTTAATACATATATGTATTTCAATAAAATTTCTTACGAGCTTAAACGTATCACTTATCTATGTATCAATGCTTTTTACAAAAAATAAAAAACCTGGGATGGAATCTGCACTAACACCATGAAAATGAAAAGCTATTTTCTTTCCAATTATTTAACAATAATAATGCTCAAAAACGTTTACATGTTTTATTTTATTTATTGTATGTATTAATCACGTCTGTAGTCTGGTTTTTTTGTGGAAATAAACTACATGAATTTAAATTGTTTCGTATTAAATAAGCAACGAATTAGCTCGAATATTTGATGTTAGACTACCGACAATATTGCACAATAAAGCCTACCTATGCATCAAATCGGTAAATTTTAGTAGTGAGCGATTGGCGATTACTTGATTCGCAAAGAGAAGCTTCTATTACCTTGTAGAATATGTACCTACAGGAATAAAGGTATAATGAACTCTAGCCATTTAAGAGAATATATTATTTCGATAAAAAAAAGTTGTCCAAATTGCGAAAAAATATATTGTTTTGTAAGGATAACAGTTTCTCGAGCAAGGCGAGGTTGGTCGTATCGTACCTCTAGGTATGCAATATATCTACAAAATTGATATATTAAAACAAATTAATTTTAAAATTCTGATTTTTGCATATTGCAATCGACACATTTTAAAAAGTTCTAACGCCATAAGTGGCAGAACAGATTACTATTAAATGATGGTTCTTGAGAACCATCCCCATAACCTTCCCATAACTTATCACTCGTGGGAGAGCCACGTTGAAGTATTTATATGCTGACGCACTAAATGGACCGGCTCATCTGATACCACGGGTTCACAGAATACTCAGCGTGAAACGGTATTTGAACTGTGTTTCGCAGAGAGAGTGTGGATGTCGGAGGCTCTTAAAATGCCGCTTAAATGGCATAAAAAGCCGACAACACAACCAATGCGAAGACTGTGGCGCGGTTGTCCATGGGCAGCGGTGTTCTATTACCATATAGTAGACACACCTGCTCTGTTGTCCGCTGTAATGTGTAGGTATATAAAATAAAAAAAAACTCGTTTAGAAGTCACCACGCTACAGACGGACAAGCAGACACGTGAAGGCACCGGGCAATAATTTTCAATTAGAAACAAAAAAAACTACACTATGTAGATATATCGTTATATTCATTAAGTAAGTTTTACATTTTTAATGCTTTTATATCAATTGTTAGAGAAAGGTTATTTTACAGAGCTAATATTATTTCTTGAATAATATAAAAGGTGAGAGACAGCATCTTTGTTTAGTGGTAGAAGACATTTTAACTCCTTGTCTAATTAATAATTAAAGAGACATGTAATCTCGGCTTGTCTCGGCTCGCGCTTCGCCTGGGGCGCGCGCGCCTCCATGTCAATGTTGATCTTTATTCCGAGCTCTGTCTGATTAACTCTCTGGGGCTTATTCTTCTCATTCAGTGTGAAACATTAGATATTTTTAATTAAATCACAACAAAGTGGCTTAATGAAGCTAAATTATAAGCTTGAGACTTCAATGCAGACCGATCCTTGAACCTCGAAATAATATGAAATATTATCTGAAGAATCCATTTTATATAAAAGATATAACATATAAGTGAAATCCGCACCTTTCTTTGTGGTGGCCATATCAGATGCAGCTGCAAATGTACTGTTTTAATCCGTTTTTTTGTGATTTCATATTAATTACCGTACGAATAAAAGTCTCAGTTCCCTATCGATTTTGGTGCCACTAAAATACAGATAATGAACATAATATACATTTACGTATTATTCAATTCGCATTGCAACGAAGTGCAACGGAATGACAAACTAGATATCCGGTAGACATGAAAAAGTAGGCGTGTCGCTCCGCCCAGTCACCGGGTGATTCCTCATCATGTTGTACAGCCTCCCTCGGGCCCTCAGGACTTATCTCGTAATAGCTACCTATAAAAGAGATACTCGCAATGTGTTACTAAGTAATAAAGCGGCGCCATTTTGTCTTTTACTTCCGCAATAAAGCAACAACGCTTTTATAACTGAGCAGCGATCCGGGATGAAGTGATCAAAGAGTTCTACCCTGCTTCGTTTTCCGCCTGTTACTCCTCTTTGTTACGTCAAAAGAGATGTATTACAAATATTTCAATTACTTATATTAGTGTATGTTTTTTATTAAAATATACCCATATTTTATAAAATATTTTATGAAATTTTAATTATAAATATTCTAGCATTGGAAATTGTTTCTACTCTGCCAAACTTTATAAGTTATAAAGTCTATTAGGCGCCTAGGAAAAACTGGAAACCATCAACAACATCCGTATTTTCATTTCAGACGTAAGTCATCCACTGCTGGACATGGCCTATGTCCTCTTCCCCTTGGACCTCCATGCAAACCTGTCGGAGGCAAAAAAAACATAAAAAACTTAAAATTTAAAAGTGTAAATATATAGGCTTAAATCAATCAATATAATTAATAAATTAATTATCCTCTTAGCTAGCAAAATTCAGAACAGAGCGGTTTCGCTGACGCGGTGAAGCCGCCGGCTAAAGTATCACTTTATTATTTATGGACGCGTTCGATACGCAATATAAATTATTGTTTTCAAAGTATAACGTTTAGGGGGAGCGATGTTTGGAAAGCGACCCCCGGGAGCCTTACGGAAATTCGCAGCTCAACGAATCTCGCTCTTGCCGCTAATATATTAAGTTATATTTTGCAAAAGGGCTTTGATGACAAAGTACTTTTTGGATTTAAGCCTCGTTCGGGCTTCTACAAAAGCAATCTTTTGACAATTGAATTTCGATTTGGCTGTCTGTAGATAGGACCTTATGGCAATAGGAAGGAACGGTCATGGGTGTTTGCGTGTGGTAATTGATACGAAGTGACAGACACTAGGGGACTCTTTTCTGCCTCCGGCTGCGGAGAGGAATGATGTTTTGACATTAGCAAAAGAGATGGGTGTGATTTGAAGTGCCCTTTGTGGAATTATACTCACGGATGGCATCTTTAATATTTACTAATGCGTTTCACTGCTAATGGAGAGTTGCAACGCGACAGGTGCGACTTTGCCACGGTTTAGGATCAATGAAAGCTTTTTCGATCCTCATCACTTGGGCTGTTACATTAATTATTATACAACAATACATAAATATTCTTTGGTTTTATTACAATCTTATGTTTATAACTTAAATCTAAAATGTGCTTATTTAGATAACTAATATTAACTTGGATTTCATTTAATAGCAACGTTTAAATAGTTGAAAGGTTAAATAGTCATCTCGAATGTTGAAAAGCGATATAGGCACGAGAGATAAAAAGGAATTGGTTAGAACTGGAACAATGGCCTATAATCGGGGACATGAACTTGATTCAGTAAATTATCCTTATACCTTTACTATTGATAACGAATAGTGAATGTAAATGAAATCGACATTAAAGTATCAGAGGCGGATCAGGCGGTCCATTAATAAATCAGTTCGCTAAAACCGTAATTGTAATCTCAAACAAGGCGAAGGGGGAGCTGCTTGTTCTAACAACATTATTATTACAATAAGTTTGGGTTCGGTTCGCCGCCGCCACTCTCTGCGCATCCTGTGCAGTTCACACGCTCTTACGCTCTACCAATAATACTTATAATAAGTACCTACAGTTATGCCACAGATACACTTATAAATCGACCAAAACAATTTACTTTATTTCTAGTGACCTTTTTCAAACGAAGTTCGTTTATGAAAATCATTTTTTTTCACGTAACAAAACAGTTTTAGTAACGTAGGTAGCTATACAGGAATCAAAAATGAATGTTTTCCATTTGATTATGTTGTTTAGATATCTAATTGTTCTATTTAACTACATACCTCTTTTATTTATGGTATGCAGTCTAAAAATGGTGTGATACGGTCGGGTAAGGAAAGATTCCTGCGATTACCAGTAAAATCAATTACTTATCCCTTACTAATCTTTGTAATTTAAACAACTCTAAACTGGTTTAAAAAGTAGACATTTTTTGTAAGATAACTTCGTATTAAAAAAATTTAGGTCTGTAGGATAGGCTTTTAAAGATTCCCATTTATTCTAATTAACCAATTAATATCTTAATTTTTGAATAGGCAACGCAGTGCAGGCGTCGAGGCGTGGCTCGCATGGCCGCGAGCGCTCCGCCCATGTCATCTGCCCGTCTTCCCAAAACACACTCGTCACTCTATTAGTCCATCATATTGCAACTTAATTGCTCTAAGTATTAGGGAGAGGGTGCCTAAGTGGAATGTGCTCGCTACATTTTATAATAAAGTCATTCGTATCATTAAACATTTCTTTTCTTATTTTTTTTATGGGACAGTGGATAACGGAGCAACCGCGCCATACTCCGCGCATTGGTCGTGAAGCCGGCTTTTTACGCCGCTTAAGCTGAATTTTTAAGGACCTCCGATATGCTCACTCACTCAGCGAAACATAATAGAAGTACCTACCGTTTCAGATACAGCTACCTAATATCGCTGAGTATTCTGTGTCTCGTGGTATCACTTCGGACCAGTCAGCTTAATTAGTGCGTTAGCGTATGCTTCAACATGGCTTGGTCTAAGTTAAAATTTTATATTTTGTTTGGTCTTTGGAAAAAAAATCTTGACAGTAGCCAGGAGTGTGTCATACCACTGTCTTACCTACTTGTGGGACAATCATGCAAAACATATGTTGGCGCACTTATTAGGCAGCGTCTTCCAAAGATATACCACGGGCTTACAAAATACCAGAGTGAAACAGTACTTGTATTTTGTATCGCTAAGGGAGTGAGGATATCAAATGCTCTTGAAATTACACCGGTCAGTTGGAGTAGAAATCTGCAAATAACGAAATCATGAATTTTCGCAGTTGTCCATTAATGGCGTTAACGTCTTACCAGAGAGAAGATCTCCATGCTCAGTAGCCTGCAATACAATAAGTATTTAAGATAGTTATAAATCTTTTTAACAGCCAAATTTAAAACAAAAGAAAAATGTCAATAAGGACTATTCGATAATTACCTACTTAGATAAGTTTACCATTGCGCTTTGAACAAGGGATATTGTAGCTATACCTCGATAAAGGCTGACGTAGCTAAACTAATAATCCACTATTGAACTTTTACAATGAAGCCTGTTTGACTTTTGTATACTGAGAGCGGGAGTTGAAATTATGTAATATTCTGGCTATGCATGAATCACAACAGTGCAGCGACTACAATAGAATTTAGTAATTCTGCCCTCATGTTAGCAAAGTCATATTGGATATTGATTTATTTTCTGAAACAATTGGTTCTCATTTTTCATACTTGTTTATAATTAAAACTGAAGCCAGCGAACATGGTGATTTTATATGAAATAGTTATTTATGGTTTTAAATTATAATGTAATATTTAATATTAACAATTCATATGCAAAGTTACTAATTCCTAATAGGCTCAGTTAATTAAACGAGTCTGCTATAGTGAAAGAATAAAGGAGTTATGTTTCATAAAAGCACACAAAAGCGTTAAACTAATCTTGCTGCGGGAGAGTTCGACAATGGAGAAGGCAGAGTAGAGATACGATCGCAGCCGCCCTCAGGTCTGCCTCTGTCAGCAGTCATATTTGCCGCTCAAATGGCCAACAATACAGCAGCCGATGTGCGAAAAGCCCGCCACTCGCTATCCAAAAGTTAATAGGGCCTTTGTACAGCTACCGGCTGACACTTGTAATGCAATTAACTTGAACAATGGCTGTCGGATGATGAATTGTGACTTCAACGCCGTGCTGCAGAAACAATTATCATTCAACGGACTATTTAATTTCAACATTCTTATGCATTAGTGCAATATAAGATTAGTTTGTCACATAGTATAGGATTACTTTTCTTAATGTAAGATTATATATTTTCGCAATTTCTTAAATAGCTTCCTAATTCAGTACTTAGATGCCTACATTGGAATGTCTCACCAATGCCGTAGTGACGGTCAGCACAAAAGGAGATGTAGACCACACGCAGTTTCCGTCACTTGTACCGGCTAAGTCGAGTGGAAGTAGCAACATCCCAGGAAACCTCATTGATAAATACAACAAAAACTCTATTCACGAACCATATTACTAGTTCAGTAGCTTGTCAAATGCTCACAAACATCGGTCTATTCAATGTTGGTGGATAGCGATGAATATAATGAATTGATTGACTGTTGAACACAATAAAACATAGAATTGAGTCTTCACGTTACAGATATTAGGCGATATCTTTTCAAACATGCATACAATTTTACACCTGACTTAGTTCGTGTTGATACACCTGAGTAATGAATCCTCGATAGAATTATATTTAGTCTAAAGAAATTGAATTAATTCATGGAAGCGTTTCATTTTAATGAAAGGAATGTATATTTGACAGTACGTTAAATGCAAGATCATCTCCGTCTGGTTCTTACCAGCGTAAATTGTATTTTTAAAAAAATCCAAATTTTAATTTGAAACCGTTAATGTTATAGGTTTGGTTCAAAAATCGGCGTGCTAAATGGCGAAAACAGAAACGAGAAGAACAGGAACGACTTCGCAAGTTGCAAGAGGAACGAGCGTGCGGCCGTGCTTTAGCTCAGCAGAGAGCTCACATCTCTTCACCATTACGGTCGCCCCTGGCGCCTCCCACACCTAGATCTTACACGGACGAATCTGAGGACTCTGACCTTGAGGTCACCTAAAGTGAAGTGATAATAACGTAGCGAGCACAATCTAGCCCATAAGTCTGTCACATAGGTCACGCTTGGAATTTAGGAACACATTGTTTGACAGTTTTTTCTTACACATATCTGATATAATTTAAAAGAACATTGTAAACCCATTTCAGATTTGGCCTTTGTTACGATTTGCCCATGTGATTGCATTTATAACAAAAACATAATTTTAATGTATATCTGTATTGAAAGAATTGTATGTAAAGAAATATATAAAATGAATGTCTGTGAAGAATTCGAAGATGATTCATCTCGGCAGTGAAGCTTTTCTTTTTCCTATATTTGAAAAGCCTGATCATATGAAAAAAGGCATTTGTAGTTTATGGTATATGGTGTATGGTATTTGAACGTCTTGAGTCACGGTCGCTCGGTTCGAGACTGTACATTTTT
>DWCF01000580.1:0-42765 GCA_018230265.1 Delias oraia | reverse complement strand
GTTTCGTTTATATGTAAAAAAACTGTTCACTATTGTACTCTCCTCAAAGTTTCACAGTATATTAATTTTGTTCTAGTTCAAGATTCGAGATCTTCTCGAATCTTGCTCATTTTTCTTGTAGTACTCATTGTATTTACGAACTATCCGAGTAGTTAGGTTAGGTTACAATAAGTGACTTTCTTCTCTCATATAAATAGCAAATAATGAATATTATTGGTCCCAGCGCACACAACTTAAAGAGTTGTTACACTAGCCTCGTGGACTTGTGGCAGACGAGCGCCGAGAGAAGGCCGTGGTGGTAATTATTTGTGCCATTTGTAGCTAGTGCAAGTAGCCGGAGACTGCTGGATAGCTTCCGACATTCGACTGGACTACCAAGTCGTTGGTGGGCTGGGCCATCACGACTCGCGTTCACCTCGTCGCATGCGCAGCACTCGTATTGGTTAGCTGCCACTGTAGGCCGTGCCACTGTCAGGATCGCCTACACCCAACTAGTCCACAAGGCATAAGAGCCTACATGAAACTGCCAAAACGATGTTTTCCCTCCCCAAACGAACGACTTCGCACGTCTCGAGAAAGCACAGCATTCGTTTGTAGAACCAATACAATACAACTATTTAGATGTTGATATGTATTTTTAAAAATATCTTAAATGAAACAAGTGTTCTTTCAGGGATAACATTGCGTCTGCGTATTTTCCCGCGAGCATTAATCCCGGTAAAATCACAACGGAGCAGCGCAGCACCCGCGACAAATCAGTTAACCATAACAACGGTGAGATACTCGAACGTATGTCTTACCAACTCTTCCCGATTCGATGGATAATTATCAATCATTTTTGGCGGTTTCAGGACCCGAGGTACAGCGACCGCTCAAAAGTTCCTCACTACTATATAGGTTGGTATTGATGTTTGATGACGTTGTCAATTTCTGCCTCATCCAATTGATTATTTGATACGAACTTAACAATTTCAGGTGTACAGGATGCAAATGCTCTCACAGCAAGCAAGAAGACACGGCTTCGGCCGGAACCTCCACTTGCTCGTTCCTGACGGCCTCGAAAGGCCGAGGGGCGCCTTCCGACGCCGCCTTCGTCCAGCTCGTTGGCGACGGGGGGCAGGAAGCTGGCAACTTCTACATCGGAGCTTCTGGATTCTTGAAAGACGACAATTATGAAGTGGTCATTCAGCTGAAAAAAAAGGAAACGGAAAGAGTCGACTTGAAAACGCCAGAGGGCAACGCGGCCGAAGAGGGCGAGTCGAAGAAGGTGGACATGGAAGTGCAGTCCTGCGTCGCCAATCGGAAGGAGAGCGCCGCTCAAACCTCGATGGCTCCGGAGGCGGACGGAGAGGCACGGGAGCGAGAGGCTGACGCCCCCGAGACGGCTGCGAGCGAGCCCGATACGATTGCGCCATCCAAAACAGAGTTATCTCGTACTGATGACTGCATCATGGGTGTGGACAAAGACGTCAACACGTCGTGTCAGGATTCGTATGCAATTGCCGACAATGTGACGAAGAGTGAGCCCGCGGCGAGGCCGGCCGCCTCAGCCTACACCCAAACCAGCTTCTCTTCGCCCAACTTGAGGCCTGTCTTCATGCACATGACGTCTTCCACCTCGACCGCGTACATGAGTCCCCCCGACTTCGTGCTGCCTCCCTCTTTAAGGGAAGCTCGTGTTGCGCATCCTCTCGACGCTGGCCAGTGCTGCCGACGTCGACACAAAGCGAAGCGGCGCTACTGCAGACACATATGCAGCACGACCGACACTCCTCCCAATACGGCTCACAGCGACGACTTCGACGGCTCGCTGGTCAAAAGCACGGGCAGCGAGACGCCCAAGCATCAACATAGAGGCAAACTCTGCCGCAGGAAGCTTAAAGCCAAAAGCAACGCAACTCTGCTTAGAGGGCCGTCCAAAGTGACCACCTCTCCGCAATCGTCGAAGAGTAGGAACAAACAAAGTATTAATCCCGTCTTGAAGACTTACGTGAACAAACTGCTCGCGCTGAACAGAGAAGGCCTGAGAGCCGTACAGGTGATCGAGCAAGACTGCAGCGCGGTCGACACTCCGAGTAGTTCCGTTATGAATGCCAGCTCGAACAAGGCGGCGAGGGACACCGCTCTGGACAACAAGATCTCCTTGGAGCAGATAAAAATAATGCTCGAGAAACAGATCGTGAGCGAGTACGCGCAACGAGGACCCGGCCCCTCCCCGAGGGAGCGCCCGCGCGCCGCCCGCCTCGCCGCCCCGCCTCGCCGCAGGCAGGTGCACAAAGTCAAGTTGCTTAACATCTCGCGCCACTTGTTTAGGAACAGTCTCTCGTCCAATAGTGCGAATCTTCAGCCCAACGGTATGAATACAAGTAATCACGGAGAGTCGTGGTGTTCAGCTCCGCCGCATGATCGCGACACAGCAGACGCTCTGTTTAGAGAGGAAAGTAGAAGCAAAAGCTCCCCGACACGCAGGGCTGAAGGAACATGGCGCGGTCAAGAGCGGTTGCCCTCGCGGCGTCGCTCGTCCAGTCGCTCGAGGAGTGAAGAATGCTATGCTCTACGTCACAAGAGACATTTGGATTCCACTGATTCCGACAAGAGGGATGCCGCCCGGGCGGCATCTCTCTCGCAGGTTCCGCCGACGGATATCTCTACTCAAACTAGCGGAATCGACAGCGAAATTCACATTATGAAGTTGGCCGAGAATAAGCTTCAGAATATGGAGAAAATTGCCGACCTCACCGAAAAATGCACGAAGCGGTTGTCCAACTTGGCCAAAGTTCTGGAAGAAGTGCGTCGAAACAAATCACTTGTGTACAGCCACATTTCCACTTCGGATACGGCGTCCGAGCCTGAGCTCAAAGGGATCTCCAGAGCCGCGGAACAAGCCTGTCGAAACGGCGAGGCTCAGCAGAAGAATGCGACTGTCTTCGGCGACGTGCTTTGCCAGGACAAGTTGGAAAGAGACTTCACGCCGCTGCTGAGCGACATCCCGAAACCTTTGACGCCGTCCACTCTATCTCTTTCCACGATTAGCGAAAGGTCCAATGTCCCGTCGAGCGGCAGCGTGGAGCTCACGAAGCAGAAGGCGAAGCCGCCCCCGAGCATGTCAAGGATTCACTTGAAGGCTTCCGCGGACAACTTCGGTGTGCCGCACGAGCTGTCCACGGTCATGGAGGTCGACTCGCCGATGAGTATTCAATTAAAGCACCAATCGACGCGACGAGACTTGAGCCACGAATTAAGCCGTGTCGAGCCTTACGGGCATAGCGCCGCCAAGCAGCTGCGAAACGATGAGGAATCTGCGCTCCGGCTTCACGCAGAGATTCATATAAACAAAGACAACCCGACTAAAGCGCGAGCCGAGACTCCCACGACTACTTCGGACGATACCAAGATGGAAATGATGGACATGAAGTTATTCAATGACATAATGCTGCAACCCTTTGTGAGTTTGCAAGAGTACGCGAAACAGTGTAACGCCCCCGCCGAAGAGCCGTCCCGCGGGGAGGGTCTGGCAAGTGGCGAGCAGGGTGACGGCGACAACATAGCTTCGCTGCACTCTGATGCCAGCCTTCCTGACGTCATTTCAGAGCTGTTAAAGAGGAAACTCATCAACGAGCCTTTCAAGTTCGACACCGCGTCACGTGTCACCAGCAGCATATCTTCCGAGTCTTCTCTGTCGCTCTGGGCCCTGTCGAACATGTACAAGGCGAAAAGGAAATCGAAGCATGTGGCCAACAAAGAAAATATGGCGGAGACATCGGAGACGTTGAGCATATCTTCGAATCCAGATCTAGAGAATGCATTTAAACAACTCGGGATGGGGTGGGCCTCCTCCACGCTGAAGAAAACGAAGGAGAGGTTGGCATTGTCGTCTTCCTCTAACACGTCTAGTTCGAGCTACAGCCACTTGAAACTGAAAAGCTTCAACCGAGAACCTCCTCCCTTGGGCACGGACTCGTCGCTCTCCGAGCTCAACGACTCGGCCAAGAAACCCCTGAACAGGAGTACAAGTGACAACGCCAAGCATGCCATTCAACAGACTTCCTTGACCAACTCGATGACGGTCAAAGAGTTTCTGACTAATGAGCTGGCTAAGAAAATAACATTTACAAATAAATCCGACAGACATACGGACGAATTCATATCCCTGTACGAGACGAAAATGCCGGACGAATTACGGAATGCGGCAGAAAGGAGCGTGGATGGCGAACACTCTGTCGCGAGTCAAGCGAATAACAGAGCGAGGACTTCTACTCCGGTGCAACTGTTTCGATCAACCACTTACCACACGACATCCGGCTCCAACACTTCCAATGGATTGTTTAGCAACGTCGAGGAGTTGTCTTCGGTGAAGGCCACCTCCACCTCCGCTCCAAATCATTCTGCCGCTGACAAGGACGACCTCACTGTTCCAAACTGCAGCCTCAAGAGGAAGGGCTCCGACGATAGCAAGAGTGCGTGACGCGTTTTCATCATTTTCTATTTCTATTCACATTTTTATACATTCCCACGCTTTTGCGTTTTTGTTAATGTTTCGTTTTGAGTTTATATGTACATAATGAAATAATGATTCATAAATATTCTGTAATTAAATGTACTCTTTTATATACTGTTTTTACCGAATCATTGAATCAACAGAAGTATATGTAAAGAAAATAATAATTGAAGCCAAAATCACATTTATTTATAACATTGTTATAAGACAGTTATCACATAGTGTTGCTACCGCAAATGGAGTGTCAAAAAATAATATTAAAACATGTTCCTTAAACAATACTTAAGCAGAACAATATCTAGATCACAGAACACAAACCTAGAAGCTAAGTTGTTATACCATATACCTATAATAGCTTACAGATGTGATTTTTCTAAATACTAAGATGTTTGATTTCATATTTAGCGACATTAATCAAACTCACAAAACTAAATATCCACCCACATCCAATTAATCCAGTGTGCATTTTGTCATGACCAGTTTAATCATAATACTGAACGATGGTTTAATAATTTAAATTTTGTCTAAAAATTGAACTAAAACACTCTCAGAAGTAAACCATTTACTCTGGTTTTTTATCAGATTTAAATAAATATTTATCTGCAAGAGAATAAGCTAGCCCCAAAGTGAGAGCCCCCACAGCTGTTCCTTGTGCAGCCACTCGCAATTGCATAAGAAAGACACTAGTGCTCATTTGACCTCGGTTCTTGTATTTGTATGCACCAACAGCACACACACCAATACATCCCAGAATGCCTGTTGGGAATATTAGGAATTAATTTTACATCTTCGGCAATATACATTTCAATTACATTAATATTTAAGCTATAAAAACAACCAATAAAGTTTTAAATATAATAAGAACAAAATATATTACCAAGTATCATAAATGGTGAATCTTTAGACTTCCTTGCTAACCGTTGTGCTTGAGATTCTTCTTGATATTCGAAGATTGGCTGTCGATCCATTTTGAGATTCAAAAGAGAACTGAAAACAATTTAATCATAAATATGAGAAAAGTTTTTACCTTTTTTAAATAAATAATAAAATGGTTTGAAGATACAAAAATAAAACAATATCGTTTCTGTTAATAAATAATTGGTATTTATTATTTTTTTATTACTGAGTATTTAATACTTTAGAACTTACTTAATCCTTAGTGAAATTATGTAATTTTTTAAAAATTAAACATTGCATCACATTAGATCATAATTTAGCCGTAGATGACCTTCAGAATTGAGGTTTATAAAATTCAAAATTTCATATTCTTTCCGTCTACTTTTCCACAGAACCTACATTGTCAGCCATCTGTGAGCACAGATAAGATGTAATATGCCTTTTTTAAGGCTATTTGCTGCCGGCCATATAGCCATCACAACTTAACGCGGTCTTTAGCGGCGAGCCGTAGGCTTTCCGTGACTTTATTTTTTAGCCGCGACTAGCGCAAAGGCGTCTCCTTCTGGACACGAAACACGACTTAGGCAGTCACAGCATCATGGGTCGCCTGAACAACCAGCCGGGAGCTCACCGGGGTGATTCTAGCGACGTAGTTAGGTCCTCGCCTCATTATTTTGCGGAGGCGGTGTTATCACGGTCCCCACACAGAACCCTACCATCTGACTCTATGTTATTATCCTCTTGGAATGCTATCAACCCAATAATATGCCAAAGAAAGAAAAGCTGTCAATAAATTTAACAGCTCATAGAGCTACACCAACGACGTTCCCTGGGCTGAGGGATGCACTGTTGCATTTTACGCCGATTACCCGGCGTACATCGCCACATCTTGCTCGGTCCAATAAGCGAGTGTCAAGATCCAGCGCTCCCTGGATCTCATGCCAGCCTGGCTCCAGCCGTGGAGACTAGCAGCCAACCCGGACAAGACACGGGCCATTGCCTTCGGCCGAAGATACCCGGTCGCTCCGCTGCATCGAGACGTGCTGTGGAGGACTGCCACCTATTTGGGCATGACGAAAGACTCCCGCGAATCACCATGTCGCAACATGTGCTCCAGATCACCCAGCCGATCTAAACGAGCGGCAGGCACTCTCCGCCCACTGTTCAAGTCTCAATTGCCTTCACCAAAGCGGCACCAGTGTGCTTTGTGCTCTGCAAAGAGACTCATCGCCGAGAGCTGCGTGTCGTTTTAAACCAGACGCTCTGACGCATTGTCAAAGCGTCGCGCTAGGTGAGGCCTGCAACTATGCAGTGGGACTTAAGGATGGAGAATGTTGACGAATAAATCACCCGACTCGCATGTTCCAGAGGGCGGTTGCCTCCTGATTCCCGCCGTGCCACCCTAGGCCACCAGAGTAGCGGCTGTTTCCGCGCGACTTTATTCGTGTGGGAACTTCCTCTTTACTTGGGGCTATACTGAGCCCAAGTCAATCACCACTCTGTTTACACAGGGCGCGCACCTTCCATTTCTCTTGAAGGATTGTCAAGGCCGAACAAGCTATGGCACGGACCACTCGTGATGCATCTTTGAATATCGCTTATGATGGTGAAACTACTTAAAATCGATAGATCTATGCTTATGCTATATGTATAGTTAGAATAATCATAAAGCATAATCATTCAACTATTATATTTATCAAAACTAACATTCTCAGTTTAACAAATTGAATGTGCATTTATTACTTAATGGCGAATTGGTATTTTGGTACCTTTGGCATTACATTTAAAGCTTTCATGGTTTATTTCACATTGTTATAACATCGAAATTATATACTATATAACGAAGCTACAGGGATCGATTCCCTATATATATATATATATATATTAAATTTAATTTCTTTGAAAAGTATACTCTACAACATTTTAACAAAAATTTATATTTTTACTATAAAAATATACAGATCTTTTTTGTAATTTAGTTCATGAAGTTTATATAAATTAACAAAATTACTGCCTTGGTGAGATATTATTAAGAGCCGAAAGTAAAGCTACAGTAAAGCAGTAAATATTTTATTTGGCTGGAAAATTGAGCTCCAGCAATGTGTGGGAATTTAAAGAAAAAAAATAGTATTATGAATAATATCTTCTAATTTCAACTAGAAGAGATTCATACGTCGATTCATCTATTATAACAAATCTTTTCGCGCGGCGGCTGAAGTAGTAAATATCTCCAGTGTAAATATCAAACCACAGAGCATGGATATGCAACTCATGCTTTTCCAAACGTTTCTTCAGCAAACCATATGACGCCACATTTTGTACTTGCTGCAATGTATTGACCTGTAAAAAAAGACTAACCATCTCAACTTAAAAGTAACATTGAATAACATAAATACTTATGTATATAATTAATAGACATAAGTACTTGTGATAATTTGTCTTCAATACAGAATTGATTATCCGGATCAATGTACGCTACGAATTTCCTTTGCGGGGTTTCAGCTGAGAATAGCATGGGTTTATTAAAATTGCCATTCATTTTTAAAAACTTGTCTAAACTTGAGTGTGCATGAGTACATAGCCACGATTTCAAAGGTGAAATTCTACGTTGTTCCTGAAAACTACAAGTGTTTAAAGATTATTTACTTAAAAGGCATCTTATTTCAAAAACATGCCATAATAATCGACCATTTCTTTTAAAAAAAATATGTCTCGTACTATATTAGACTCTTTCTTGCTTCGTAATTGATATAAGAGATTCATTGCTTTGCAATCGCTGTGTCCACACACTATCACATGCCTTATGTTGTTAATAATACAACCTAATTCAAGTCCAGCTGGTTCACAACTTGTCATCTCATCAACGAATGCTTCGGAATGTGGAATAAGATTCCCAGCATTTCTCACTGTAAAGAATTGAAAAGAATGTTATTGCAAACAGGCTCAAATGCTTCTTCGTAAAGAATTTACCAGAAAGATACAAATTAAAAGCAATAATCGCCTTACCAACAAACATATCCCCGACGCAAGTCTCGGTGAATCGGGTAGGTATCATTCGGCTGTCCATACATGTATAAAAAATTGCTTTCGGCTGAAATAATGTAATATTTTATTTATAAAATGTGTTAGACAGGAAGCTCAATTGCGTATAATTCATTGCCGGTTTATTGCTATTAAATGGTAAGGAACACCGCCGCCCATGAGTAACAGCTTATAATAACAGTCCGCGCATTGACCGTGTTACCGGCTTTTTATGCTGAAGCGGCACTCTTAAGGGCCTCCGATATCCTCAACCACTCTGTGAAACAAAGTACAGTTTCACGCTGTGTATTCTGTGAGCCCGTGGTATAACTTCGGACGAGCCGGCCCAATTAATGCGTCAGTATATGATTCAGAATGGCCATAGCAGAAATGATAATTTATAATTGTCCTGGCCGGGATTCGAACCCGATGCCTCTCGCTTTATGGTAGACCTATTAAACCACTTAGCTAGGATGCTTTTAAACTATGATTGCGCATAAAAAGTACCCTTTTATATTACAATTAATTGCTCGAACGGCTCATTTTGGCAAATGAGATAGCAAACACTAGCACATGCCCAAACTAACAGTTTACAATATATATGTTTGTCCCTTTGCTTGGTTTTTCTTCACTACAAAGTAAAAAATTAATCAAAGACTGAAGGTAATTTCTTTTCGTAATGACTTACTAGCTGTGCTGCCGACAGCTTAAAAAACAAACAAACTAAAGATGTAGCTTCTGATTATAGGCTAACCATAGAGCTGCAATAATGAATTACAACGACAATGACATAAAAGTTTCTAAGCTTAAAGTCAGAAGTCAAAACATCTGTTCACTGTTGTCAATATAATAATGGACTATTTTTTGACTACAAACTCCTATCACAAATCACGAATCAGTGTTATACTTTAACATTTAGCATTACCGTCACAAGGTGCTTATTTCTAATTATCATACGACTGAATAGGGTCAACATATTTGCTAAAGAACCAATGCCCTTGAGTGATTAAAAACTTACATGAACTTAAATTTACAAGCACGGTTAAGGTTCGTTACACTCACCACTGGGTTGTCTTTTACTTGCTCGAATTGTTTAACCATACTTGCTCGATCCAAAACGCGGTATCTCATAATTCCACGTAAAATCCTATCCATCTTTGTAGCCTTTGTTAGTCCTCAACATTTAGGTGAAAAAGTAAGTAATTAATAGATTCAATGCAAGAGCGTCAAAACTATTTTGACATTACTGACCTTCATCCAATAAACTTATCACGATCTTACAACACCACTATGAATGATATAAAATACCTATTATTTATAAATTGCTTCTTCTACCTACTTTATTATGATGATTTTTTTAATAATTGCATTTTTATTTTTTTAGATGGATACTGATAGTGTTATAGGTGATGGAACTAAAATTGAGAAAGTGGGAGTATCCCTGCCTGTTAATCACCGTTTCAATGAACCAGAAAGGGCAGTTAAAACAATTACAGATATGGCTATTTGGGAAAAATCAGAAGCTTATATGGAATACACAGGCTTTATTGTCACATTAAATGAGGCTATAAAGGCTAAACCACTCGCAGTTGATTGCAAAATATCTGAGAGTATTAAAAACGTTGGTGATTTACTTGATAAAATCAATAGTTTAATTGATGAGTTTCCTCCAATTGAACAGCCACAGAGGTTTGGAAATGTGGCATTCAGAAATTGGTTAAAAAAAGTTAAATTAAATTCGACAGCTTACCTTCAAGAAGCCCTTGATCCCAAACTACACTTAGCCATACCAGAGATAAAAGTGTATCTGGAGGAAAGTTTTGGTAATGCTACTAGGATCGATTATGGTACAGGACATGAAATGTCCTTTATTATGTTTCTGTGCTGCCTGTATAAAATTGGTTGTTTGCTGCCGGATGACAAAGTCCCTACTGTCTTTATTTTATTTAATAAGTATCTAGTAATAGCTAGAAGATTGCAACAGACATATAGAATGGAACCAGCTGGAAGTCATGGTGTCTGGAGTCTTGATGATTATCAATTTGTGCCATTCATTTGGGGAAGCTCACAGCTCATTGATCAACCTAGAATATATCCACCAGCTAAATTCCTAGAGGAAGATATTATTGAAAAACATTCAAACGACTACATATTTCTGTCATGTATCAAGTATATTAAGGAAGTAAAGAAAGGCCCATTTGCAGAGCATTCAAATCAACTTTGGAGCATCAGTGCTGTGGGATCTTGGGCTAAAATTAACCAAGGTCTCATAAAGATGTATAAGAAAGAAGTGCTTGCTAAGTTTCCTGTTATTCAGCATGTTTTATTTGGATCCCTCTTACCCATACGGAGATTTCCAATTCAGCATTAGTTTTCTATGTTGTTAGTATTTCTACTCAGAATCTGCAGTCTTGTATGTAAATGTTGTTTAGTTGTGTTTGCTTTAATAATTTGTAGGGACTTTTCAATGTGATATTAATTTTTAATTCCACCTATTTAGTATTCTGAAATATACTTGGCTTAAAACAAGATGTTTTAATAAGGCCTTATATTTGCACCTCATTTATCAAGTTAACAAACTCAATGCAGTCTCATTGCATTTCACAGACAAAAACTCTTAAGTGAGCAAGTATATTTTACTAGAGAAAATAAATTGTTTTCCCATTTTTCTTTGTTTTTTTAAATATAAAATCGGTAGCAACTTAGGGCAAACAGTTCTCTGCCTATGGATATCCCTAGCCCTAGCAGATCCGCGGGTGCGTTGCCGGCCTTCAATGTGGAAGATTTGAACTTTACATTTATAAATATAATATAACTCTGTTACTATTATGTAATATCATGTAATTACTAGTTTGGTTTTAAAAAAGATATAAATGATAATTTGTAATGTCTTCAACAGGAGTACTTTGATTTGAATCAAATAAACTACATAGCACCATTATTCATTAAGTGCTGTTATTGTTTGGGCATTTGGCAAAACCGGAGTTGGCTCTTCTTCAACATTATTAACTATTATCATATCCATTCTATGCTATTCATATTCATTCAAATTTCGTTCAGTTCTATCTTGCATTTCAATTGGATTTTAGAAAGAATAGATTATTGCGTAAAGGTGACGACGTCGATGTATGGAAACAAGTAAAATTTTGTATTTATGTTACAAAAAATATATTTTCATATAATTGAGTCATTTATACAATATCTTTTATTCTATCACTCCTTAAAACTTCATTAATGTAAAACAATAACAAAGTACAAAAAAAACAATTTTTAGATACACAGGTAGGTCTGGATATCTGGAACATCATGCCCAAATGCACCTATCTAAGCAAATGTAATAGAAATAGATCTTAGCTGTTATGAAAGATGCATAGTGAGAAATTGATGATCGCGTCTATACGACGAGCCTTTACCATAGTAAAGGCTCGTGAGACATATCTCACCGATAATTGTACTAACCAATATTCACTGTTGATAATAAATCATTTACATTTACAACTTAAATAAACGAGTCTACGTTTCTTCTTAGTCGAAGTAGTGAGATACGCCACTATTTACATTGAGCCTACTTCAGTCCGTTTGTTAGCCCACTAGCGGTTGCCTCTGGTTTCTTAGCGATGTGATTGTTGTAGAGAGTGTAGGCCATGCCGACTGTGAGGGCGCCGACGGCGGTGCCCTGCGCGATCACTCGGAATTGCATCAGGAAAACGCTAGTGCTCATCGCGCCGCGCCTCTTGAACGCGTACGCGCCGTAGCCGACGGCCGCTGTCAGGCCCGCGAGACCTGGAACGCGCCAAATACTTGAACATAAATTATAAATAAAACATTCATGTTTCAAACAAAATAAATAATTGTAATTTTTAATCCATGGAACTCTCTTATCAAAATATGTTATATAATCAATTTGTTACAAAATTTCAAATACATGGTTGATAAAGAATACTCAAGGACATACCGATTATCATAAAAGGTGATTCCTTAGATTTACGCGCTAATTTTTCACTGTGTGTTTCTTCTTGGTAGTCGAAAATTGGTCTCTCCATGGCCATAATGATTCCTAAAAATACATTTTAATTACAAAAGACGAAAAAAAATGTTTTTTATCTGTGAAGTAGATACAGCTCAACATGACCAGTACACTATCTTATCGATAAGAATTATAACTTTTTCTTTTTAAATTAATACACCGTCATGAGATGATCATAACTCTGATTCGAGCAAAGCGAGTACAAGCTATTTACGAGTATAGGTATGCTTCTATCAAGATGGGCACTACTCACGAGTGATGTGCAATGTTAGGACTCCGGTACTTTCCGCCTGTTTTAATTACAAACTTACAAGAATACATCAAAAATGTTATCTTGCCATGGTTTCATACATTGTTTAAAAAAAATTATCCGTAAAGTACGCTATTATTATAGAAAAATTCAATGATAATAATTATAGATATATAACGAGTGTGACTTCCTGATATTGCACAATAATTCTTAATGCCAAAATCTCCTATTCCTTTATACAAAAAAACTTTGCAGTATTAGAACATTAATATTTTTAAATAATGATCCTAAACCCAGTTATATTATAATAATGGTTTTTTTGGACCCTGAACCATAGTTGCTTACACAATGATTGACGGAGACATTGGACCGTCAATTCTTTTGATGACAATTATATTGCAGTTGCTTTATATGTACCACAATAATCATTTAATTGTTACTATTCTTTTAAAATCTATCGGACCTCACTGGTAATTCATACAAGACATCAAGAGACATAAATATTATAATAACTTGAGTAAAAATGCCTTACCAAAGTCAAGGTCAGAGATCACAAACAACAGAAATTATATAGATTGGGCTCAATAACTGAACAATTTCATAACAAACACGTCTCATATGTACAATTGTCGGTGGTAAACTGTGAGTTGTGACTCAGTTGAGAAGTGCGCTTGTTAGGACTTACGTCACTCCTTGCAAAATACGGGGAAACCTTTCGCGCGAAATATGAGGAAAACGCGCGCCGTGCGCATATAGCTATTTGCTGGTACGATGGTTATATTGTGGAAAGATGCAGCTTCGTCATCAGCCTATCAAATCCACTGCTGGACATAGGGCACCCCAAAGACGTCCACCTATTACGATCTTGAGCCATCTGGATCCAGCGGTTGCCCGATGACCTTCATGAGATCGTCTTTCCATCGCGTGGCGGGACGTCCCACTGCGTTTTCCGGTACGCGGTCGCCAATCGAGAACCGTTCTTCCCTATCGGTTGTCGGTTTGTCGAACGTTCACCTATTATAAGACAATTGGTAGCAGCTGTAAGAAGATAAATAGTTGAAATAAATAAATAAATTCTTGTAATAACAAAATAGAATCTCTCAGTTTGTCGATTGTCCTACCTTTTAAATAAACCTTTTTACCATAACATAATCAGTGAGCTTTAAAAACTAATTCGCTAATAAAATGTCAATTATCCAACTAATATTATAAGTATGGATGGAAGTTTGTTACTCTTTCACGCAAAAACTAACGGAACGAAATATAAAGTGTCACGTAATAAGGGCACTGCTAATATATCGAAAGATTTACACGAATATAATGTATGAGGGCAATTTTGATTCTATAAATTAGTGAAGGGTAGCATATATCTGTATTTTAAATGCTATAATTAATAAACAGTAAAATTTTGTTCATTTGTTTTGACATGTTTAGATTAGCCGAAGTATTATAAACACTGCTACAAAGAGAGTTAGTATTGTACCGAACAGAAAGACGTCTGCTGACCCACTAGTTTCAAATATATCGTTTTTAAATGGCACTGATTAGTCACCAGATTTTTTAAATTCCGACAATCTCACTGTCTCCCATATCTGGTTTCAATAGACATTATGTTCGTCATTAATATGACTCATATTTATCGTCATTATTGGGATTTTTAGTTTATGTTAAAATCCTTTGGATTCATTCTCATGGACAAAAAATGTATTCATAGACTTGCTTTCCTATTGCAAAATATTTTAATACCAGTTCAACATTTATATTATAATAAAATTTTAATTTGTTGGGCGATTTATTAAAAATCTATAAAATTAAAATATTAATAAAATTATTATCTTTAAAAAAAACCGATAAAAGCTACTAACACTTGTAATAATAAAATAAATGTCATAATAATCTCAAATACTTAAAACTACTGTTACACTGAGTGAAGATCCTGCAAGCCTCATCTTAGGGCTTAGATTATTTTAAAATTGTTTTTAAAATAATGTTAATAATTTTTCCATGTTTATTTAATATAATATACACAAATTTTTACATTTGAATATTTTATTATTAGCATTGGCTGTTATTCCTGTTCCCTCATCCCTCCCTTCCTGTCATTATTCAATGATACCCCTCATATCTTTAATCCTGTAACTTGCAATGGCCACAGGCAAGACCAACAAATAAAAATATTAAACAAGACGTTTACATTAAGCCTCATTAATTATATTATAATAAAGATTATAGTTGAATTCTTGTATAATGTTAGCACTTTCTACTTAGAGAAAATCACAGATTATTCATCATTGTTTCATGTGTGTAACAAGTTCAAAATAGAAATTATATTTCTCTCAACAGAGGTACTAAAGATATGATCTGTCAAATGGATTTTATAAAATCCACCTTTATCCATCATTATTACAACTAGACAATAACAAAATGTGAAACAGCAGCTGCTTAATCGCGTCGAGGTTGCTGGCGAGAGTAGTCAGTGGTAGTGGTGGTCAGTGGCCGAGAGTTTTTCCAGCTTCTCAAAGTGGCGGCGCGCGTTGCGGATGTTGAGGAGAGTGGCCTCAGAGGGGATGCGCGGGTCTGAGAGCTCCACCATGACGTATGTATTGCTCGTGAAGCCGTCGATGAAGGCGGCGAACGCGCTGCTGCGCACCTCCATGCTCTGGAACTGCGCAGCCAGCTTTGAGCACGACAGCTTGAACTGCTTCACGATGTTCGACACCTTCTCAAAGCGGTGCGCGTCGCGGTGGGCGCGCCGCTGGCAGTGCGACACCACCAGGAACGTAGCTCGCTCAAACAGCAACACCTGATGGAAATGTCTCTGCTTTACAACCACCAATGCTAGAGGATCCGCCTCCTCTATCAACCCATATCTATCAGCCACGACGTTAACATCCCTCCTGTCTGTGCAAACGTACGCAATACTCACCTCGTCCGCATCAACAATAGCAGCAAATTGTTTCAGTGAGGATTCCAACACTTTAACATTTGGTATTAATTTATACACGATACTGGACCAAGCTCTGAAAAGCACATTTGCCAAAATCAATTAAATATTGTACATTTAATTAGCAAGCATTTTGTTAATTGGTAAATGATGGCATTTTATTTGTAGGCTTTCAATTGTAACATACTTATAGAGTGTTTCATCCCATATGCTTGTTCTGAAACATGTACACTCTAATGGCTTTGAAAGGCCTCTGAGATCCTCCTCTCTACTTTTGAAAATTTCGTCTCGTCTTTCCTCAGCAACTAGGTCCATTTTGTGAACTAAACAGAATATCCTTGCTTCCGGTGAATTCTGTAAATATAATCCCAATGTAACTCCACAACAAAAGTGTGCAGAACAACTAAGCTACATATTTTAACTAAATTACTAAACAAGCTACTGCTACAAAAGCCTATATTGTAAATTATAAAGTCTATACCTGCAATATGGCTTCCAAGCATGATTGGTAATAATGGTAATCCTTTTCCATTTCACGGCTTTCAACATCAAACACATAAATTAAAACTTCAACATTTCTAAATATATTGTCTCTTTGTGATGCAAAATAGTTCTCCATAAAAGCCTCTTGCCCACCACAATCCCAGAGATTAAGAACAAGGTTCCCAAGAAATCTAACATGGGAATGTTCAACATCAACTGTAATAGTCATATGGAATATAAGAAATTACATACTTATACAAAAATGCAGAACTTAGTTAAAAGTACATATCATAGAGAAAGTTTACTATGAGATAGCCTATATACTAAGAGATACCTAATAATATAAAAAGTACTTAAATTTACAAGAAATTTTATTTTTGTGTTACTTACTTGTTGCTCCCAAGCGTCTTGTATCTCTAGCAATATAGTTAGCAAATATGATGGACCTCATACTGGTCTTGCCAGATCCACTCTTACCCATTAACAATACCTGTAAATTTAATATATGCAGATATCAATAAGAACCATAACAGATATATAACAAAAAAATGTGATTTGTTAGAAGTAGAAACATACCTTCTTCTTCATAATCAAAAAATTTACTATGTTGTTCGAAAAAGTTTGATCTGTATAAAATTTTTACAAAGTGATTTTAGTGGTAATTACTTAGAAAAATAATTACAAAACAAAAGGTATAATTTACATGAACTACTTCTTCCTTGGTCTATAAATACTAAAAAACAACGCCAATAGATATTGAAAAATAACTAGATAATAAAAATTACAATTTTAGACAATGTATTTACAAAGACAAAGCATTGGTGAAGGGGTAAAATATTCAGAGTTCAGTTTGTTTAATTGTCTAATGTTAAAAAGTTATATATATGTAGAGTCAATATCATAAACAATATTACAGGCAAAACCACAGACTAAAGACCCTTATAACTTAAAACACTTATGTGTTATACGTATTTTATTATTCTCATTTCTCTTCAAATGACTAATCTAAACTCAAGCACGTTCGTACTTCGCCTTTACCAGTCCGAGTTGTGGTCACATGTCCCGAGGGCTCGTTGCCGTTAACTTGTTTAGCTATATTTTAAAATATCAAATAGTAGATTTACAAAAAATAAATTTGTTTCATATAGAGCTGAGTGGTGCTTTATTCAAATTACTGTATCTTGGGATATTTACAAATTTGGAAATCAATTCTAAAATATTTAAAAAAAACACTGTTTTGATCTACTGCTATTATACAAAAAAATATTTACTCTGTAGTATTTTAATTATCTATGGTATTTTAGTAAAATAAAATTATAATCTTGACATAATTCATAGAGCGATTAGGGTTTTGAGAATTTACAAAAATTTATTTCGTATTTCTTGGTAATCATAGGAAATGAGTTAAATTGAGTGCAAAAATTTAGTAAGCTACGTTTGAAAGAGAAAATGCAACTTTTAATAATTTAACTAGTATTAATAGTATGTATGCACTATAGTATGGCTCAGTCAAACTTCAGGTAAAAATATATATCAAGACATTATTAATAAATCGAATCAAAAGTATATAATGTTTAATTTACATTTGTTGTAGTGCTGTTGATGAGTATGGATTTGAAAGACATGATGATTTCGACTATGCAAGTTATGAAGACTTCATGTCTGTATACCTCAAGGTATTGGCCTCGAGAGCGCAAAAATGGGCTATAATGCTTGGTGAAGGAAAGTCGCTCAAACGCACGAATACAGTAAAAAGATACGTACGAAAGGGAATACCAAGTAAGTCTATTATGTTATTGTCTAACATATCTGTCTGCTATATAATTTCTATGCAATTTAAGTAACAAAAAGTTGCAAATTTCATGTCTAAATTATTTTTCCGATCAGGTGAACATCGTCCATCAGTGTGGATGGCAATATCTGAAGCTGAGAAAATGCGAGATCAAGCTCCAGACCTTTATCATAAGATTTTAGACTGTCCCTTTGAAAAAGAATTGGTTGATCTGGTGAAAACTGACTTGCCTCGGACATTTCCAGATAACATCTATTTTACTAAAGAAGCAAACCACCAAACTCATTTATTCAATGTTTTAATTGCGTATGCTCACAACAACCGAGTGGTTGGTTATTGTCAAGGATTAAACTATATTGCTGGTATGTTTCAATTTATTTCCATGTGATACCTAAAACATTAATAATTATTATTTATAAGTTTTGTGATTATCAATTAAAATACCTTCAAATTCACCTGTTCCTTTCAGGTTTATTACTATTGGCAACAAAAAGTGAAGAAACATCATTCTGGCTGCTCAAAGTTTTAGTAGAAAAAATTCTTCCTGATTACTATACAAAGACTATGGATGGCCTCATAGTTGATATAGAAGTATTATCAGAATTGGTTAAGGCCAAAGCCCCTGATGTTCATCAACATGTAATTAACTTAGGTAAAAATGATGTATCAATTCATAGAAAAAATAGTAATCTTTTGTCTTGGACTTATCAAGATAATCTTAGTCTTTATCTAATGCATAAGAGCACCCACTCTATATATCGCAAGTAATATGATCACATGTAAACTTATGTTTGATATCTGGGAATATAATTATAATGGTGATATCTAGATAACTTGAATGTCAAGGGAAATCTTTAAAAATTTGAGTTAACTAGAATATATTGCTAAAACTGACTTATAAAGGTATGGTTTATAAGAATATTTTTTGACTTGTGGAGTGAAACAACAATTTGACTCAAATTTATGATATACATTTATTTATATAATTTTAAATGCACTAGAAAACACTAAGTGCATTTTGGCCTGGGGTGGGCCACGACACAAAGACGCCACTATATTCTTATCAACGCCTCGTAGGGAAATAACATTTTGTTAGTGTTACAAGGTTTAATTAATTCAATATAGCTCATATAATTATTCCTTCCTGTCAGCAATTTTCATTTCAATATGTTTGGTGTATAAATCTAATACTCATTTGTGTATTGTTGTTGTGTAAATTAAGTTACAACTCTATGATTACATTTTCAGGTTTACCTTGGGCAGTTATTACAACCAAGTGGTTTGTTTGTCTCTTTGCTGAAGTATTACCTATAGAGACAGTCCTTCGGATTTGGGATTGCCTGTTCTATGAGGGCTCAAAGATTCTATTTAGAGTTTGCATCACATTGATAAAGGCCAACAAGGAGGCTATTATGGCGTGCAATGATTTCACTTCTTTAGCAGAGTGTTTCAAGGCTATTGTTAAAAATGCGAGTGCATTGCATTGTCATGAATTCATGCAGGTAGTTATAATATGAATTCAAAGGTACCCTAATTCTGCTTGTCTCCTACATGTTAACATCTGTTCCTAATTGATTGTGATAGTTGTTGTCCTAGGAAAAATTTAGTAATTTTTGCTTTCAATCCCAAGCTTAAGTGATTAGCTTATTATTATTTGATTGTGATATTTAGAATTTGATTGTGAAATTTAGGGTATCAAGAAAACGTGATAGGTCTTGTCTTTCCAATGGCTGTACTATTCAGATAGTCAAAATGAATGAAATGAATGCCTTTGTTACAGTCAATATTCAAAGTACCTGGAACCCTTTCAAATGCAACTATTTTAAAGTTACGCGCGCGTTTCGCGAAGCAACGACGAGAACAGCAGCAAAAAGAGCAGCCACGATGAACACCAATTAACACCACGTTATACATACGGTGTACAAAGAAAATTCGTCTTCTGAAGTCTTTAGTATTTGTTCTTATAAGACTTACAGTAACATGTTTCTGTAGAAAGTGGAAATTTTAATATAAATGATCAATTTATCTTTACAATCAACACATACTTTTTTGAGGTTTTTTTAGTCTTGTTTATTAATTTTAATAATTTATCTTAGACATTTTTGAGTGAGACAGTTATTTTAAGCAATAAATATTAGTGATATGTCAGACTTGTAGCCAAATATTGTGTTCTTTTTACATTACTTTTTTTGTTGTAGGATTAGCCATTTTTTATTTACTTTATGACAATATAAAAATAGTAATCTATATATTATTTATTTATAAAATAAATTTTGTTGTTTTTTTGTTTAGTGGTAAAATATTTTGACACATTCAAAACATTTTAAAAATTATGAATGTACCTCTTAATGGTGTATTTGTTGTTTAATAACTAAGAAATTGAAAAGAACATAGATTATATATATTTTTTGGTCAATCACCTTATGTGGTTAACTGTTATCTGATGCATTGTTTTAGAAATGACAAACTTGGCATAAGGCCTTCACAACTTCTCGTGGACTTGGGGCGTGCCGTAGCCTCACCGAGAATTTGGTTTATGACACGACTAGCACAAGTGCATCTACTGTGGGACACGAACCTCGGCTTGGGATCTGATGCATGCACTTGTACTGATTACAGCAGAAGTTATTAAACAGGAATGGTCATAAGTATTAACATAATGAATGGTTATAAATTTAAAAATAAACAAGTTTTTTTTCGGTTCACTAAACATTACTGCAAGCATTTTTCTGAATGGCCTTTATATTTGCTGTTAATAAATTGTGCTAATGTCTCTCCTGAAAGTATAAAACTGTATTGTATGTAATAATTATATACCTTTATTAGCTTTTATGTACTAATGGCAGCAGTGTTTTTATAAAATAAAGAATATGCCATAATTAGGTTAGTACAAGTTCTATTGAAAAAAAAACGACTTTTTGCATATACATATTTAAAAACTGATTACAGTTGCTTCATATTTAAAAGTCTACTTTTATATTTCATAAATTTGCTTATTCAATTGATTTTGTATTAAGCCTCAGATTTAAACTATAAATATATTACTGTTTTAATGTTAAAAATGTGTCTTAATGTTATCCAAATTTGCTCTAGTTTCAATATGCCAGGAATAATAAAAACAGGAATGAAAAGAGTCAAACAAGGTTAAATTTGAATAAGAACAACATCAAACTATCACATTTAATAAAAGTACTTGATTATAACTACATAAGGAATTCAATCTACTACCATTGAAAATTTCATGATTTTCCACTTTCAAGAAGATCTTTTGCTTCATTTATTTTTGCTGCTATTAATGGGGATCCTCCTTTATCTGGGTGATTAAGTAACATTATTCTTCTATGAGCTTCACGTATCTATGAAATTAAATAATTGTAAATTAAGATTTCAAATGAGCTGTTACATAAAGATATACGATGAATAGTTGTACTAGCTAATTAATATACAAAGGAAAAGAGATATTTACTAGATAGGTAGAAATTGTTCTAGAAGTAAAATTTGATTGAATTGAATTTTTGATTGCTTTTGTCCAGATAACACGATAGGATATTTAAAATATTGACTAAATAAATAATATGCTAATAAAACATAATTAATTAGGAACTATTAATTTTGAAAAAATGAAATTAAATGTTTGGTTGAGGATTATAGTTGTTTAAAATTATGATTTAGCTTAATTGAATACCTTAGATTTATTAGCTGTGGGACTAACTCCTAAAATTAACGCAGCTTCTCTTTTAGTCATCTTAGGTTCAAACCCGCCTTTGTAATATTTAGAATTAGCTAAGGTTTCGGCATCGAACTTTGGCAAATTTTTTACGGCTTCTGCAAATTTTATTGATGCATTTGGCATTTGTTTAAGAAGATACCGCCCAGCAAATCCCACAGCCGCCATACCGAGTCCTGCTAATATCACGGAACTTGCCTAAAACAATTACATTAATAATTAATCTCAGAACGATAAGATGGAAAATAGTTTTCAGTAAAATACATACCATTTTTAATAACAATTGGTTTAGTTCGTTTTCATTTTAACAAAAAACAATTACATTAATAAACACAATTTATTGTATATATATTACATATACGTGTATAATTCACAGTATAATTTTTCGCTTAAAATAATTGAATATGTTTTAGGTTAAAATTATGTTTAATGTTTAGTATTTAAATTTTAGAAAAATATATATGACATTGACAGAGATGACACTAAACATGCCCCGAGGTACATCTAAAAAGAATACAGATGAGATTAAAAATATTTTTTTTTCATTTATTATATTTAGATGTTATACTATATTTAGATAGAATATTTTTATTCTACAGCGGAAAACTTAGCAGGTGTGAAGCGGGTCTCTTATATGGTAAGAGAACACCGACGCACATGAACAACCGCGCCACAATTACCGCATTAGTTGTGTTACCGGCTTTTTACGCTTATAATATTCATCATCATCATCATCATCATTAGCCTATTATAGTCCACTGCTGGAGATAGGCCTCCTCTGAAGACACCCATCCGTTACGATCTTGAGCGAACTGGATCCAGTGGTTGCCCGCGACCTTCGTGAGTTCGTCTCCATCGCGTTTCGGGACGTCCCATTCTGTGTTTTCGGGTACGCGGCCGCCATTCGAGAACCTTTCTTCCCCATCGGTTGTCGATTTGGTGAGCGATGTGTCCAACCCATTGCCACTTCAACTTACTAATACGGCGGGCAATGCCGGTTACTTTGGTTCGGCTGCGGGTAACCTCATTTCTGATTTTATCTCGCAGCGAGAATTCGAGCATTGCCCTCTTCATAGCTCGGTGAGTGACTCTGAGCTTCTCCATTAGACCCATCGTAAGTGACCACGTTTCAGATCCATATGTCAACACTGGCAACACGCACTGGTTGAAGACTTTCGTCTTCAGGCACTGCGGTATTTTAGAGGAGAATATGTACTTGAGTTTTTCGAACGCTGCCCATCCCTTATATTACTATCCGGCGTTATTAATTATGTATTTATTATTTTATTATTAATTATAATTCTCATAGAACTCTCATTGAAATAGCCTAGTTGCTTATAATAGCTACAAATAATAAAAAAATTAACTTTGGAAAAAAATTAAACATATTCAAAACCTCCTGAAATGCCATAAAACATTATACAGTATAAAATATCGCTATCAAATTCGTCGATAAAGATTTCATTATAAATTTTAAAACCTAAATATCTCAGAAACTTTAGCTTTAATCAACATAGTTATTATAGAGATTTGAAAAAAGCTTAATAACGAATCTAAAATTAAATAATTTGCAGATAGGATTCTGTTTTTTTGAAAATCTGTTAATCTGTAGTCTCAGGCCCCGACGATTATGTGCCGTTAGTTAATCCGGCCTTGACGGCCCTTCATGTGAAAGGAAAGACGCTCGCCTATAGAAACAGAGCGGTGATTGGGTATTGGGCTGAATCAATGTAGTAGTACCGTCAAGTCTGAGTAAAGAAAATTGAAATCTATCAAGTACTGCCCGTACTTGATAGATTTCAATGACTACAGAGTAAAAAATAAAAGTTATAACACATTAAAGCTAATTATAATTAGTTAGAAAGTTATTAAGTTATTTTATCAATAATTATAATATTCAAGATTCGCTATATGAAATAGAAACAATACTCTTCAGTTCCGCGGATAAAATCGGTATCTAGCCGGTTTTTAGGAATCGATAAATTATGACTGGCAATCTACAGTAAGATCATGACAGCCAGGCAGAAATTAAGAAAAAACTGCTAGCCCTTTTCATAGTGGTTTAAAATGGCAGGCGATCAGGCGCAGTTTTATAATTTACTAATTACACTATTAGCACCAGATAATGACGTGCGAACACAAGCAGAAGTAAGTATTTTTATTAATTTAAAATTTATAATAATTTATGAATCAATTTTGCTATCTAGTCTGTAATCTTGAAAAGTTTGTCGCCTCGTGTCAAAACGTGGTCATGGAGGATCTCCGGTTATAATTTTTTTTTTTTAAAGCCTTGAATAAAAACGGATTTTGTGTCATATATTTAAGTTATTATAGCTTTCATTACATTAGAAATTCATGTGTACAAATTTATCTATACAATAATGTAATACTAAACATGTGCTATTTTAAGTTTTATTGATGTTGTACCTAAATTTAACAATAGCATTTGTTTTCTTGTCTTATTATTGCGCATCTAAAGTTCTATTAATTTGTAACGTAACTATTTTATTTATTGTACTGATATTTCTAGGAAGCCTACAACAATATATCAACAGAAACAAAGGTTGTCCTGTTAGTGGGTGCCATCCAAAATGCAGATCTTGCAGAAGAAGCCCGCCAGACAGCAGCTGTACTACTGCGGAGAGTTATTAGTACAGATTTTTTTGAGTTCTTCCCTAAATTACCATTTGAACAACAAGCGATGCTCAGGGAGCAGCTGTTGGTCTCACTTCAAATGGATGTTAGCCAACAGTTGAGGCGCAAGGTGTGTTCTAGTTTCTGTAATTTTTATATACTGTAGTATTTTGAGTAACAGTTTAAATTAATATTGATACACCTTAATTATCTTATTATTACCTGAGAGATGTTTTTATAGTTTCCATGTGTGGTTAAAAATTATGTTACTAGAAAGAAAGATTATAAAATTATAACATAATTTAGTAAATAATTTAAAAAAATACTTTCAAGCAGCCTTGAATGCTTACTATAAATTACATAATTTATAAAGAGAAGACAGACATACTCAATTTATACATTTGTGAATTTATTATATTGTGACTACTTTTTCTAACATATCATTATGGAGTCCAATGAAATTTAAGATTGTTTTTGGTCTTGATATTGAGAGAGAGTGCTCTTATAAATAAATAAACAATTAAATAAACAATGTGATAGTTGAGTAAGCTATGGTACAACAGAGACAAGTCAAACTTACACAAGAATATAATAATTAATTATATAATATAAATTACATTTACTATAACATTTGTTTCCAGATATGTGATGTGGTATCAGAATTAGCCAGAAATCATCTTGATGATGATGGTTTCAACCAGTGGCCAGAATTCCTTCAGTTTATGTTGAATTGTGTCAACTCACAGGATTCCAACATAAAGGAAGCTGGCATCAGAATGTTTACGTTAGTATTCATTTAAATGAGTTTTATAAAATTGAAAATCCATAATAACATCTTTTCAAACATTATTTCGTGTTGGTATCACAATTTAATATTTGTGCCTTTGTAGGTCTGTGCCTGGTATATTTGGTCATCAACAGGCTGAAAATCTTGAATTAATCAAAAGAATGCTTCTCTCTGGCCTGCAGGCCTCAGAGTCTGAAATTCTGCGCATGCAAGCTGTTAAGGCACTGGGAGCTTTTATTCTACTCCATGACAAAGAGCCAAACGTTCAGAAGTTCTTTGGTGACATGTTGCTGCCTTTTATGCAGGTTATCCTTTATATTTTAAAAGTTGTATTTGTTCCATAAATATTAAAGCTGAAAATGATGGCTGTCCTGGCCACTGCACTCTTACTCCTATGTGTATATTTCATTATGAAATGTATTACTGCCAAGGTGTGCTACAATAGACTGAGGATTTCGCTAACACCAATTTTACAATAGAATGGAGTTTGATAGTAACCCTCAGAACATTTTAAATTGAGCAGTAATATATTAGCTCATAAAATCGTGTTATGTAATTTTCTTTTTAAACAAACTATAAGCATCTATGTGGTTCTGTATGAAATATATTTTAGGTTGTAGTACAATCAATCGAAAAAGCAGAAGACGACGCTGCACTGAAAGTACTAATCGAGCTCGCGGAATCGATGCCCAAATTCCTCCGACCGCAGGTTGAAGTCATTTTCCAAGTGTGCAACAAGGTGAGTTGAGTATATATATTATTTTTGAAAGCAAGATATACATGGACAAGAGCCTATTTCTTCTCCACACCTTGCGGAGTGCACAAGTGTCACGAGAGTTGAACGCGTACATTGGCTCGACTACAGGTGATAGCTGACCAAAACGGCGACGACAATTGGCGGCAGCTGGCGCTGGAGGCGTTGGTGACGCTGTGCGAGGTGGCGCCGGCCATGGTCCGCAAGACGGTGCCGAACGCGGTGCGCGTGCTCACTCCGCTCGTGCTCGCCATGATGTGCGAGCTAGATGACGAGCCCGACTGGGCCGTGCAGGACGACGACGCCGACGACGACAACGAACAGTGAGCACTCTGCTTTTACGCCTCTCGACGCTCGTAAAGTTCTCTCTTATGGCTTCGCTTGCCTAAAGCGGCGCCGCGAAGAATTTTACAACATTAACATCTAGTTAATTAACATTTCTGCCTTCGTAGGCCGGAATGCCAGTCCCTTGATGACATTCTATACTTTTTAGAAGTTTTCCACGAGTTTTTCTTAAAAATAATTGCTTACCAAGACAACTGTGCTAGGAACTATGTAGCAGCCGAGTCAGCATTGGACCGCATGTGTTGTGGACTCGGAGGAAAGATAATGCTGAGCCTCATAGTCGGCCAAGTGCCGGAGATGTTGAACTCGGAAGACTGGAAGAGACGACATGCCGCCTTGATGGCTGTTTCCTCAGCAGGTGAAGGTTGCCATAAGCAGATGGAGCAGATGCTGGAACAAGTAGTTTCTGCTGTACTCAACTACTTAGCTGATCCTGTAAGTCTTTAGCTAAAGACAATTTTACAATCAAGTATTTCTCTCCCATGAATTAAGACGTCCATTTCAAAGTTATGGTCCACGAAATAGTTACACAAATGTAAGTGTGTACTATTATTCAAATAATATTAATATGGAGTTTCAAAATGAGGAAATAAAGCTGGACATAAGTTTCCAGCTATTGACCATATCCTTAACCTGTATTGACTCCACTATTGTTAAGTGAATGAAGGCCACTCCACTGATTGCCTAAGTGGTTTCATTGATGTTGATGAAAAGCAAGTGACCGTCCGCAGCATCCTCGGGTCCGTTACGCCGCCTGCAACGCCATCGGCCAGATGTCCACGGACTTCGCGCCGATCTTCGAGAAGAAGTTCCACGACAAGGTTGTGCCAGGCCTGCTTATGGTGCTCGACGACAACGCCAACCCGCGAGTGCAGGTACATTGGGGCAATCACGAGTAATTCACAGAACCATTCTCTGGTTATCTTATCGATTGTTTATAAAGCTTGATAACTCTTGAAACAGGCTCATGCTGCAGCTGCACTAGTCAACTTTAGTGAAGATTGTCCAAAACCAATCCTCACGCAATATCTCGGACCCCTTATGGACAAACTTGAGGCGATACTTACTGCCAAGTTCAAAGAGGTCAGTACTTGATATTTTCAATACATGTTTTATATTATATTACTACTTAGCCACTCATTTAGTATTCACCCAATGTTCGTTTGTGGCCTGTATGTCAGATCGTTTGGTCACTTCCATACCATTGGGAAATTAAATGTGAACTTTTGCTCTGTCTATGCCTACCATAGACATCACGGATCTCAGCTCACAGACATGATTTGAACATCGCAATTGCTGCAATCCCTCTCCTCTTGACAAAAGATTGATGCGAGTTGTACTTGTTTCAGTTGGTAGAGACAGGCACGAAGCTTGTGTTAGAACAGATAGTGACCACCATAGCATCCGTAGCGGACACCGTGGAAAAAGACTTTGTCCAATATTACGACCGCTTGATGCCTTGTCTCAAGTACATCATCGCAAACGCCACCACTGAGGAGCTGAAACTGCTGCGGGGCAAGACCATCGAGTGTGTCAGCCTCATAGGGCTGGCGGTGGGCGAACAGAAGTTCATGGCGGACGCCTCTGAGGTAATGGATCTGCTGCTGAAGACACATACGGACGGGGAGGCATTGCCAGCGGACGACCCTCAGACCTCTTACCTCATCTCAGCCTGGTCCCGTATCTGCAAAATTATGGGTGAGCATCATTCTTCGGCTTTGCTCATTTCTTTCGGCTCTTGATTTATTTAGCAAAAAATTTCTGTGCAGGCAAAAAGTTTGCGCAATACTTACCGATGGTGATGGAGCCGGTGATGCGCACGGCGGCTATCAAGCCCGAGGTGACAATCGTCGACAACGAAGACTTGGAAGCCATCGAAAGGGACCTCGACTGGCACTTCGTCACCCTCGGCGAGCAGCAGAATTTCGGCATTAAGACTGCAGGTAACAACATATTCCTTAATCGACACGGCGTGGTGTGGTGGATGGAGCCACCGTTTTATTAACTTGTTCTCTATTATCTTATGCTTGAAAGCGACCTGTTTCGATAGGACTGGAAGACAAGGCTTCCGCTTGCGACATGCTGGTGTGCTACGCGCGCGAGCTCAAAGAAGCCTTCTCGGAGTACGCCGAGGATGTGGTGAAGCTGATGGTGCCGATGCTCAAGTTTTACTTTCACGACAATGTACGCATGGCAGCTGCCGAATCGCTACCCTATCTGCTGGAGTGCGCCAAGATCCGCGGAGCGCAATATATTCAGGGCATGTGGGCGTACATCCTGCCAGAGCTGCTCAAAGCCATCGACTCTGAGCCCGAACAGGAGGTGCAGGTGGAGCAGCTGAACAGCCTCGCCAAGTGCATCGAGGTGCTGGGCGGCGGCTGCCTCGCTGACGAGATGATGCTGGAAGTGCTGCGCATTTTGAACAAGTTGTTGACTGAGCACTTCGAGCGCGCCACAGAGCGGCGCCAGAAGCGCGCCGACGAGGACTACGACGACGTGGTGGAGGAGCTGCTGGCGGACGAGGACAACGAGGATGTGTACGGGCTGTCGCGCGTGGCCGACGTGCTGCACTCGCTGCTGGCCGCCTACCGCGACGCCTTCTTCCCGCACTTGGACGCGCTGCTGCCGCACTTGGTGCAGCTGCTCGCGCCCGCGCGCCCCTACGCCGACCGCCAGTGGGCCATCTGTATCTTCGACGATGTCATCGAATTCGGTGGGCCGGCCTGCGTCAAGTACCAGGACATCTTCCTGGAGCCGATGCTGAACGGCCTGCGCGAGCGGGAGCCCCAAGTGCAACAGGCGGCAGCTTACGGCTGTGGCGTGTTGGCGCAGTTCGGCGGGCCTCAATTCGCCGCCGCCTGTGCCCGCGCCGTGCCGCTATTGGCCGCTCTCGTCGCCGACCCGAACTCTCGCTCCTTAGAGAACCTCATCGCGACCGAAAACGCTATATCTGCCGTTGCCAAGATCATCAAATATAACCACTCGCAAATCAACAGGGATGAAATCATAAGGCATTGGTAAGCTTTTGATTCTGTTCGAGAGCGTTGGGCTTGGCCTGGATGGTCGCGCAAGGTTTTACAAGTTCGCCTATTGCGCTTGCAGGCTCACCTGGCTGCCGGTGGTGGAGGAGGCTGACGAGGCGCCGCACGTGTACGGGCTGCTGTGCGAGCTGGCCAGCGGAGGGCACGCAGCGCTGGCGACGCCCGACGCGCCGCCGCGCGTCATCGCCATCATAGCCGAGGCCTTTCTGCGGGACGTGTTGCCCAACGACAACCCCGTCTTCGCGCAGATGGTGGCGCTCGTGCGCCAGATTCAAGTACGGAAGCTCCAAGGCTAATGCCCTGGTTATACTCTATGGAGAAATTGTTTTTCATTTCAATTGTTGCTTGTAATTTTCAGAGTAATGCGGAATTGTTCAACTCGTGCCTAATGCAGCTGAGCAGCGACCACAAGGAGGCCCTGCAGCTGGCTCTATCGACATAGTCCCTGACCCTGACTTCGCGTGTATGATCACTGATGACTGCCCACACACAAAACTCATTACGCCTCGGAACATCGTCCGCGGGCCCCAAATTGAATACCTACATAGACTGCCTACTTTAACCATGATAGCCACGTATATCAATCTATTAAAGTTTTATTCATGTTGAAATGTGCTCTTCTAGTTAGAAACAATTGAAATTACCAAGTATACATATTATATTTGATTTGTTACCTCTCTCGGATTACATAGATCTCATCAGTTGGGCTAAAATATTGCTGTGATATATTTTGTACTAATTTATAACAGCCATTCTTGACTAAACTTCACTTCAACCATGTATGAATGAACAATTTCTAGACACGTTATATGTTTTTGGACATGTTTGATGCAAGCATGTTATTCAATGTGAATGGTCCAATTTCCAATGTTACTATAAAACAGAAATGTCCCTGCTGTACTGATAGTTTTCACTTGCATCGTCGCAACCCAATCAGTTCTCCACTCATGTATACTTAGCTCTGTTGCCACGCGCTCGAACAAAATTGGACTTTCACATTCCATTTTTTATTTGCCAAGTTGTTCATGGTGATCTTGGTAGCTCTTTATCGCAAACTCTGTTGTAAGAAACAATTATATTATTCAATAATTTAAAAATATGTAAACATTTTGTGTTAACGAAAATAAAGTTATTGAAACTATTATTCTTTATTTCTTTGATGTCTGTTTGTATTTCTTACCTTTTTTATACATAGTATAGCGAACAACGGAGCAGGTGGGTCTCCTACATGAGAACACCGCCGCCCATGGACAAAAGCGCTACAGACTGCGTATTGGTTGTGTTGCCGTCTTTTTACGATACTTAAGCGGCGTTTTTAAGGGCCTGGGATATGCTCACTCACTGGGCGAAACAGAACAAGTACCGTTTCACGTTAAGCATTCCGTGAGCCCTACGGTGGTATCACTTCGGATTAGCCGGCCCATTTAGTGCGTACGCATATGCTTTAGCATGGCTTAACTAAGGGCGTTATACATGGTTTTATAAATGTCCAACATCACAAAATTTGTTATAAATAGTATGTAACACAGACTTTGATAATAGTAAATAGAATACATAACAATTAAACTTAACGCGAGAAAATATACATATTTTTAAAGGTATTATTAAAAATAAATCAAATACTTTGCGACCTCCCTGTGTTGAGCTGCCAAGGCCACTTGAACCAATAACTACATCGAAAAAGAATTATTTTACTTAAGACTTCATAAAACATGTTTTATGGATTTAATAGATTTTATAAATGATTTAACCAAAATACAGCCGATAGGTATTTTGATTATTTTAGTATGTAAATACCAAAGTATTATGTCAATATAATTAAAATAATAGCAGATTGCATGATTAGATTATACACGGACTAGTACCTGATTATAAAATGACGTATACTTGACTAGTACAGCTGCAAAATTATATTGTTTATAAGAGCCATGAAGCGAGTGGTAAGGATTTAAATCGTCAGTCTAATTAAAAAATTTATACATAATTCGGCCTTTGGAAGAGTTTAACAGTGGTCGGGCGAGTGTCTTAACACTGTTACACCCGTGGGAGAACCATACTGAAGCATATCCTAGCGCACAAATTGGCCGGCTCATCGTCTATACCCGTCTGACAGAAATATTGCGTGAAACAGTACTAATTGTACTATGTTTCGCTGAGTAAGTATATCACTTGCGCAGGCGCTTGAGATTATACAGTTAAAGCGTTGTAAAAAAATCTACAACACAACCAAAGCGTGTGTGTATATAATGGCGGCGGTGATCTCTTACCTTAGAGGAGACCCGCTTGCTCCATTGCCCTCTAAACCATATGAAAAAAAAATATATAAAAAGTACTTCAAAATTTTTCAATCTTTGTGGCCTACTTGGAGTAGAAAAGCGTAAGCACAAACCTAGCTATCGTGTACCCGCATAAGTCTACCAAGGATGAAACGATATGTCATTATAGTTGCAGCACCATTCTTTAAACTGGTCACACTATGTCTAATTTTGGTGATTCGTTCAAATACCTAAGTTATGTTACGTAGTATCTTTAAAAGTCTGTGCTCGGGGCTCACGTAATATTATGTTATTAAGAACACACTATTATCTCGGCGAATGATATTAAAAGTACTTACAAATATAAAATAAATATAATATAAATCGTAAATACGTTCATTTATAGGCAGTTTCTTTTAAAAATAGAACTTCGAAATTTTTTCTGTCAAAACAAAAAGCTATTACAGAAATTGCAAATATTTGTAAAACTAATGGTGTATATAAATTGTATAAAACGCTGTGAGTTTTAATAAACCGGCGTGCCATGAGATAATGTCGCGTAAAAGATATCGCATGGATCAAGAAAAGGAAATGGGTTCTAAATTACAAGAAATAGGTGATGGGCCCAATGGCAGTGACACAAGTTTTTGCAGCATCAGTAGTCAACTCTTGCCTGAAATTTCTTTGGTTAGTTCTGTTTGTATAATTTTCCTCATAATTTTTATATTATATATTGAAGTTTTTTAGAAGGAATTATGGTTAGAACTCAGCATGGTCTTGAATTTTAGATATTTATAGTTAACACTAGCTTTGATTAGTTTTTTTAAAAAGTATTTATATATTAAACTTTCATTTAATTTGCCTGTTTAATATCATATCATATTTTTAAATTTATCAGATTAGTATTATGATAATAGTATAATGTGTCTGTTGAATCTTGCATCAATGAGAATATTCTAGTTTAACATTAAATACCTAATAAATTGATTTTCTACATACTTGTATATTTTAAAGAATTATGACTTTAATTATTACTTTTTTATTATGTATTTGAGAACTTTCACAGTCAAGGTTAGAAATTTTTTTGTGACATATTTTCATAAAACCATATATATCCATATACAAAAGTGGTAACACACTTTTCAATTTTGTGCTAAATATATAGATGTGGGGTAAATGTTGAAGAGCTATTAAGCATTGGGCTATATAACAGTAAGTTTCTATACTTTATTAATTATTATTATGATGTTTTTCTTTAATTAAAAATGTCAACATATTTTAATTTCAATTGTTATAACCATAAGATATTGAAGAAATAATAAGAAATAAATGGCCAGAAAACTGTGGGCTCACATCCAAGTTGGTGCTGGGATACTATATTGACATTTTTATGTATACTAATTACAATTTTATATAATTCAAAGTAAATTTATTTAATTTTTTAATAAACAGACAGACATTACTTATATGTGACTTTATGTATGTCTATGATTATGACTTGTAATCTATCTTAATCAGGCCAGGGTGCTGAAATTGACAGACTCTATTAACTTACGTTTTGAGAGCCTCATAGCTGTGCTGTCTCGTAAGCTAGAGCAAAGTCATGGATTTCCAGTTAGATTCTCGGTCTGAATAGAAATTATAATTTCATTTGGAAATTGTATAAAGACTTGGCTGTAGCCAAGAGAGTGTATTCATACTATCATACTCTTGATAGGACATTCCTGATACATATGTTGATGTACTAATTGTTAAGTGGCGTAAAAAGCGCCGGCAACACAACCAGAGCGTGTAATTCGGCGGTTGTTCAAGGGCGGCGGTGATCTCTTACCAGAAGGGCATCCCCTGCTTTATGTCCGTGGCATAAAACACGTTCGATCTAAAGTCGCTTAAAGTAAGGGCGTAAAGCGAAACGCTGCTAAGACATGTTACTACATATATATTTATTTTGGATATCACTATTAGGTCAGTAAACCGGTCGTTAGCCCTCGTCGGTGGGAATTGAGGTTAGGCACGATGTCAGCGCAGCAACTTTCCGCAAACTGCCGCTCTTTGCCAACGACACCGCACAGCGCTGCTGATGCCGGTTTTTGTTCTTTTTAAAACACTTTCGAGAGCTCATGATAATATGCGAATAAGATTTTATTTCAGAATTACCAGCTGACGAATTATTACTTAAATGAATATCAACTCGATAATTCATTTTATTCAATTTAAAAAATATTTTTTTTATAGTATAGCGGACAACTGAGCAGGTGAGTCTCCTATATGGTAAGAGACCACCGCCGCTAATGGACAAACGCGCAACAGTCCGCGCATTGGTTGTGTTGCCGGTTGTTCACGCCACATAAGCGGCATTTTTAGCGGCAACAGGTGGGCGTCTTAGGGGGAGGCCTATGTCCAGCAGCGGACTTGAATAGGCTGATGATGATAATGATGAAGCGGCATTTTTAAGGACCTCGAATATACTTACTCACTCAGCGTAACATCGTTTCAAGTAGAACTACTATTTCACGCTGAATATTCTGTGAGCCCGTGGTATCATTTCGGACAAGCCGGCGCAATTAGTGCATCTGTATATGCTTCAGCATGGCTCTTCCACGAGTGAGATGAGTCTTAATATATGTACATATATTAATAACCCAGGGTCATATTACTATGATACTCATTGTAGACTAAATATAGTATGTAATTATTGTCAACATACTATTCACGCCTACCTTTCATTCTCTATCTGAAATTGTTTTATTATGATAGTTTTGTTGTTCATAAGTGTACTTTATACCTTTTTTTATTCTGTAGCGGACAACGGAGCAGGTGGGTCTCCTACAAGGAAAGAGAACACCGCCGCCCATCACCAACCTGCGATATCCTCACTCACTCTATGAAACACAGTACAAGTACCGTTTCATGTTGAGTATTCTGTAAGCTTGTAGTATCACTTCGGACCCGCCGGCCGAATTTGTGCGTCAGCATATGCTTCAGCATGGCTCTCCCATAGGTGCGCCAGTATTAAAACATTCGTCCGGCCACTGTCGAGCCCTTCCAGAGACTGAATAAATTATAAATTAAATTATAATTTTCCGGACCGAGATTCGAATCCGATACCTCTCGCTTCATGGTAGACTATTAAAACTTAAGCTACGAGGCTCTCAAAAATAACTGATCCAAAAAATATAATTACCCAAAGATCTGAGACAATTATTATATTTTTTTCAAGTTGCCGTGCTACGGATATCATATTATGTATCAGTTTTAATTAGTTCAACTATTTATTATGAAATAATTATTGTAGTCATCATGACGTGGAAGGAAGGAATTTAAATTGTCTCGAATCGCTCCTCAGTGGCCACGCCGAAGCAATGCAAAGTGATTTCATCATAATTCTAACTAGTGCAATGTTGACCTTGATTGCAATTATTATAATTCTTTAATTTTTACGCCCATTTGAAATGCATGAAGGCAGTCACTTCATTTCAGACTTTTTAAAGTGTCCTAATTAGTCTTATTATATTCTGTAAGTGAATATCAACGTTCTAAATGTCGGCAGAAGTTCGCATCGCCTTATTGTAACCTGTTGATCGAATGTGGCTGGCTCGTCGGCTCGTGTGTTTCCTTATAATTCAGTCGCGTACATATTTAAATGTTATCGTTCACCATCGAATGGGATTGCCTTAATCTGTCTCTCGCCGAGTGGCCATGCCGTATGGCGTGTTAGTCGGTGGCGCGCTGCGCTGTGACGAGCCTCCACGTCGGCGTCGCGCCACCTCTCCGCCCGTCCCCGCGCCGCCCCACCTCGCTACCCGCACATTGCCAATCGCACTCCAAACGCCTTGAGAACAATGCTCAAATTGGCATGACAAAGCGTCGCGAGATTATCCTTCGCGTACACTTTAGTTAGCGTTAGTCATTGTCGTCAATTCGCGGAGTGATCTCACGTCGTCTCGTTGTGGGAAATATCGGTTAAAAATCTGTGTTCACTATTTCCCGAAAATATTCGCGTGCACCGTACTTTATAATTTTCGCATCTAGATATTTCAGTATATGTGTGCTTGTGAAAAATGCAAAGCTGATCTCGTGCAGTGTCGTGAAGTGATTTATTTTTGTGGGACAACTTCGAAACATGTCGCCCACGATGACGACGACTCTGAGGAACGGCCGCTGCACTGGCAAAGTGGAGGCAGATGTGAATGGGTGCAAGAGAAGCGCGAAGGCAGACCTCTCGGACTATCAGCGATACGTAAGTAGCGCCACTTAGGCCTAACCGGCTACCAGCCCAAATGACGTGAGTGTCGTCCGCTTATCGTGCTCCCTTTCCGTTTGCCTTCACTAAGGCTGTCATCTGCGTCAAAATTTATAAACCCACTAGAACGCAGCTTAGTGTTCAAAAATTGGTTTCTAACTTATTTTACAATTCATGAAATATATTTTTTTTAGAAACTCGGAACATAAATGTTTATGATAACTTCTGGAAGAGTAATGCGTTATTTGAAAATGCTAAATTTATAGTGAAAGTGAAAGCTTACGTTTGAGGGTCTATTTTGTGTGAAGAAAGTTATATTCATACGCATAAAATAATGAATAATGTGTGCAGATCACCTCTCCTGTTGCACGGCCAGTGCTTTGGTCGACACAGATTTGCTCTGATTTAGGCTCGTTTCTATTACCGACTGCTAGAGAATTTGCGCTCCCAAATGGACCCGCGTTAGTTTAATGTAATTAACTATTAACTGCCGTGTATGTAGTTGCAGTTTTTCTAAAGAACATATGTAAGCTGTATTCATTGACTTGGTTTACTAACAGGTTTTTCATGAAATTGCATTGCGTCGACCGGGACCGCATTGCACACTGGCCCATTAGCATCGGCGATATACCCGCTAGTATTTTTATATTTTAACTGTGAGAGAGCCATGCTGAAGCATATGCTGACGGATACTGCGCCGGCTCGTCCAAAGTTTTACCACGGGCTCACAGAATGCTCAGCATAAAACGGTAATTGTACTGTGTTTCGCTGAGTGAGTGAGTAACCACCTTAAAAAATCCGGCAAGGCAATGAAAGCGCAGAACGTGGCGCGGTTGGCAGTGGACACTCTCGGTTGTGCGCTATGTAATAAAATAATAGTATAAATATACATCCTTGATAAGAAATGGCATGGCTTGGATGAGACTGCCAGCAGCAGTTTTACACAGAGTAGAGGCAGCTCCTCTAGTGTCCGGAACTAACCCGCAAGCGTGTAATGGCTTCCATGCTCAGAGATTGTGGGATTCGAAGTATATTATTTCTGTGAGTCGACACCGTTCCATTGCTCTGTTAGACGTCGATTTGATTCGAGCTATTACTTATGAATATATTAGAACAATGTAGCAACGTAAAAATGTTAAACATTAATTAAAATTTGTATAATGGTACGATCACTTTAATTTTCCGGTTTCATGTTAATGTATTTAGTTAAGGCTGCCTGAAAGAGAATGCTCGCTAGCGCGAAGGGCGACCGTCGCACTCCCAAATAAGCGAAGCTCTTTATTTCACGGATATGCAGAAAGTAACGTTAATTTGCAGGCTGTTCAGGAAGTCGCCCAGAGCAAGGCGAGCAGGCGAGAACCTCAGGCGGGTTTCATTATTTTACTGTCCTTACTAGGCATTGTACCTACTTTCCTATTAGGAGTGCTTTGTAGTACAACTCATCTATTACCAGTTGTCATAATTAAATAATTATTACGGAGCCGAGGTGAAAAAAGTTGATTTCAGATATAATATTAAGAATTATTATGAAATTGATAAAGATGCGTGTTGTTTGGAAAAGTATTATCTGGACGTCGTATACGTACGTAAGATAAATGGTTGTCTTGTTTGGTTCTTTTCGAAGGGAGTTCTTAACCTTTCACCACCGTTTTTACAAAGTATAAGAGAGCTCTAATGCTTGAACAGAGTGAACCGGATCTAGTTAATGGCCACCACTGATAACCTCTCAGTACAAAACCATCAGCCAGATAACCCCGAGATTGAAGCATTTGTTCCCTTGTCCGACTCCGCTCCGCCGCGCCGCATTTTCATGTTTCTATTACCTACTACTTCTAAAGGTTTGCTTACAATTCTTAGGTATAGCAGACAATGGAACAGATGGGTCTCCTATATGGTCACAGAACACCCCCACCCGCAGGCTTATAAAATCGATTCAGCTACAAGGCATAATAAGATGAATACAGAAATATAATAGAAAACAAGTAATGTATAGTGTAAAACACTTCTAATTAAAGTAACACATACGCGCACATTCCAATTGAATGATGACGATGACATACGTCGTACCTACCGCTTATTGTCTAATGGATGCTCAAAGTGCCAAGTCGTTGTTCCGCGGGGGTAGGTAGCCGAGCACGTTTCTGCTCATCTTGCCTGAAGCGAACAGGTGAAAGAGTGGAACTGATATTGAATGACACGAAAATGCGTCAGGACCGGTCAATCTTGAACTTAATCGGATGCCGGCGTTTGACGTCAACCAGTTTGGCGGCGAGATGTGCTTAGCATTAACATTGGTTCGACGCTGGCCGTAGCTGCTCAGAGGGAAGGAAAAGTCGACACTGAATTCTTACGTGGTGAGCTATTAATGCACGAACAGAGCCCTCGACGTCACGTCAGACCCAACAAAATTGGCGCGAAGTTGAGGAGCTCCCCGCGGGTGAGGCATGCCCGTCCGGACTGATGCCCTCACAATTACAACGACAAAGAGTACTTCAGCAGTATTTTCTTGAGTGAGTGTCGATACCGGAGCCCCACTAAAAGACGCAAAAAGTCGGCGATGTGCATAGAAGCATTTAAAGCGGGATCTCTCACGGTCAGGGGCCGGCCTGCCCAACTTTAATGTTTTTTCCCATTTCCATCTGACATGAACGCACATATTGCCAACAGCTTCTAGAATTTTCGTATTGTTTATTTTTTATGGAAAACAACAGTTAATTACAAAATAATGCTTCTTTTGTTTATATTAAATAACTTATCGATTTTTGATTGGGTTCTAAAGAGTAAACGAACGATTTCTACATTTGGTTAAAACGTTTTTAATATCAGATCTAATTGATATTTAAGTAATTGTTAATTACGCGTCCGTTTCTTATCATAGTCGTGGTGATCATTAGATTGAGACCATCGTCGCTGTTAACGCGAGACATTCAATATCTATCAGTACAACTAATTTTGCATATTTATTTATGAATGTTGTCAAATTAACTTCGTGCCTCCGAACGCGCTGTTCTTTCCGCCTTCAGGTCTTGTCTAACACGTCCTGTTTACCTATCCCTTGTAGAAACCAAATGCAAGTGATTCATTGGTTTTATTCCTTTGTACTTGTAAAAAGTCCTGATTGATTGTTAGCAGAGACAACTATTTCGCTGCGCTATCAGAATATGTCGAGATAAAGTGGCTAATGTCGAAGTAGGGTTGCCTTCCTTCCGGATTTGTCAACTATGAAGCAATTATGTCCGGACTTAAATTGTATTTTATTTTGATAATTAATTGTATTGCATTGTATTCATTAAAATGTATTCTAATTGTTAACAGTTTAAATTGTCTTTCCTGTATTATGAAGAGTTTGAGTCACGCGGAGAGAGGAAATAAAGAATACACCTATAATTTTAACAATTATTGGTTTCAAGAAAAACATAAAGTTAGGGTGACTATGTAAACAATGGTCGCTCATCACTCCTGGACGGTCGTTGCAGTATATGGAACATAATTGAAATATTATTTTGCTTAGTTTACCTAGTGCGGTCACCTAAATATCAGACACGAACGCTACGTGTTTTACACGCGTCACTTGCACAAGGACACAATTTGCGAGAGCAATCGTCTTTATTTTATATGGAAGTTGGTGGACCCGGCAGACGTGCTCCTATCCGGTACAATACCTAGCTGTCGGATAATTGTTTTTAATTCCCGGAACGTCTTTACTATAACTTGAACTGTATAGTATGATAATAAGGTTTTAAACAAAGTATGATTCCGAAACGTTGAGATGGGAGTATAGAAAAGTGTATTTATCATTTCTGTAACTACTGCTATTAACAACAATCTTTGCATATTAGTTTCCGGACACTGATAAAAAAAAATCCGGTCGGCATGAGCAATAACTGCATCTGCTATGTGAGACAATCATAAATCTGTGTATATAAGAACCATTCTCGTTCTTGGAGGAAAATTCTTTAAAAAAGAATCAACGCAATCGATTCAGTTCCTCTCGCCATTTGCGCTCAGCAGCACATTCAGCGATTCATATTTATTCATCGTAGGTAAAGACACGGACGAATAGCTACTGCGCATCGACAGCGAATCGCGGGGCGACCCTACGCCGGCGGCCGGTGACATGCTGCAAAGCAAATGGCCACTGGCCGGCGGAGCGTCACATCACGCCACCGCCTTATCGCTGAACCTTGACTTCGCGTCAGCATCACTAAAATATTCATTGCACAATGTAAAGGCACTACCCCTTATCACCTCGCGGCACAGTTCAACAAACAACGCAGAAGTTCAAAATGGTGTAGTTGCGTAAGACGAACGTAATTTACAGCGAGTCATGATGGTGTTCGCTATATTCCTATCATATCGTGGAGAACGGATATTAAGAGAGCTTTACAAGATACAAGGCTGTTGGAGACTTTGTTAATTAAGCAAGTCGTTTCGAGGAAATTGCACGAACGATCATTAAAAAACTGCATTAAAACAATAATATATAATAGATAAGGTCGCACTACAAAGTAGATGAGTTCTTGAACAATATATCTTGAACTTTATACTAGAAATAATAAGTGGTGTCCATGAGCGGAGGGCTGCTTGTCCTAGGTTTGCCACTGTTACCTAAAAAAAGATATTATTGCTCGGCATTTCGACCATAATAAATGAAACCCGGCTGACTTTGTTAATAGTTCTTCTCAGATCCCAACAGTTGAGTTGAGATTTTTTAAAGTGCTATTACGATGCACAATAACAATGTTGACACGACTAAGCTTGGGCGTTGAAGATTTTGAGTTTCCTTTTAAATTTTAGTAGAATTATAATTTCTGTTATATTCATTACTTTAATTTATATTGTCTTTCTTTGAAGTTGATTTTTTAAAATATCCTTTAATTCTTTTTTAAGATGTGCTTTTTAATTACAGTTAACTTACTTAATATGTCAATTTCGATAAAAATACAAAGGAGTCAAATGGTAGCCGTGCATCTGTCACGGAATCCTATAAATACATTTAGAAGTGCATTAGGTATACAGTAGGTACACACCCTAATACTGGGCATCAGACACTTTCTCTAACTCACTACGTTGACTTCCTTTCTCAGTACCTACGCGTGCTCTAAAGAGATTTAGAAAGCGGCTTCAGGGGCTTGCTATTCTCCCATTCAGCGTTGGAGTGTGTAGATATCTGTCCATTACATTGAGTTTTATTTGGTCAGGTTCACCCGTCGTATGTATCACACTGACAATTGCCATAATAAAATGTGTGTGTGAGTGTTTTTGATTGTGTTACGTCTGATGGAAGTTGAGTTGATTGTGATAACACAGCTCATGCGCGGGTATTCGTTCCATATTAAGAAAACATACGTAAATTAAAGAACAAAAAAGCCTTCGTGTTCGAGGCATTCTGTTTGAATTGATAAGTCCAAAGTCCAACTTATTTGTAACTGATGTCTTGAGGTCACTAATGAATTAAAAATACGCTCAGCTGAGTGTACATTACAAATATTGTATTCGTGTATTGCCTAGACGGCTGAATAGTCAGCGTTAAATTGTACCTGTGCTTTGTTTCGATGAGCGAGTGAGGATATAGGCTTATGAAATTATAGCACTCTAGCAGCGTAAAAAGCCGACAAAACAACCAAAGCGAGGAGTGTGGCTATTGTCCATGCGCGATGGTATTTTCTTACTGTACCTATAGGAGACCCATTATATCCGTTGTCCGCTATTCTCACATTGTAAAAAATGAATATAGGTAATTTAAAGTAATTCTTACATATTATCTTAATGAAATGAATGTATGTGTAAACAAAATGTTATACAATCTCTTCTATATAATATGCCCATGAATCCCTTTCTAGTTTTGAAAAGCAAACAGTTTATAAAGACAAACTAGGTGTTTTGATTCTGCACGCGACTAGAATTCGGTAATCGCGGCTCATTCTCTCGTGATGGTGATGGTTGGTGGTGTCCACAGGCACTGTGCACGGCGGCGCCGTTCAGCACGGAGCCAGCGGCGGTGGCGGAGCGAGAGCGCTGCCAGTACGGGCGCATCACGCGCGCGGTGGCGGCAGCGGGCGCGGCGCCGCGGCGCGTGCGCGTCTACGCCGATGGCATCTACGACATGTTCCACCAAGGGCACGCGCGCCAGCTGCAGCAGGCCAAGGCGGTCTTCCCTAACGTCTATCTCATCGTCGGAGGTACCCACACTTCATCTCCTACAGAAACCACTTGTCTCAAGACTCAGTTACGATAGGTATATTCGCAACGCCTGGGCCGCTCGCATCGCGATAACGGCGATGGGATAACACAAGCTGCAACTGTTACACAGTTGGCATGTACTAGAGTGCCCAATGTATTTGTAATGCCTAAAATCCTTGTCTCACCTGTGGCGCCTGGATCCGAATGAAAGCTGTTACAACTGGCAGTCAAGAGTCCACATGTGCATGAAGTGGAGAAACCAGTAAAGCGGCATTTTCGGCATCATGACCCGTTCTGCCCCGTGCAACTAATTAAAGAGTGCTAGGTTTCGCGATCGTCCCCCACCGAAAGACATATCCTTTCAATAAACAACGTGATTATTGTTGACTTAAAAATACGACACGTTCGTGTGATAATATAGAACTAAGGCCTGTAATACATACATTATCTTCCGTAATACGTGTCCAAGGTTACTTTTTATTTCTGGACGTATAATGGGTCAGAAGTTCCCTTAATAATATGAAGTCAGGGGCGCCCATGAACCACCGCGGTGGACCTCCGGTGGTCTCCACCATTCGGCGAAACACAGTGCAAGTATTTCTCGCTCTTATTCTGTCATTTAAGCTGGTCTAAATTGTACTTTGGCTCGGCTCTCCCACGAGCCAGATCAGGCTCGATCACATAAAAATTATTCTCCTAACATTTTTTTATTCTATAGTGGACACGGAGCAGGTGGGTCTCCTATATGGAAAGAGAACACCGCCACCCATGAGCAACCGCGCCATAGTCCGTGTATTGGTTGTGTTACCGGCTTTTTACGCCACTTAAGCGGCACTTTTAAGGGCCTCCGATATCCTCACTCACTCTGCGAAACACAGTACAAG